>KN832992.1:604530-651648 GCA_000827315.1 Piloderma croceum F 1598
ATTGCCAAAAATACAATTCCTAATTTTTTTTACAAAGAGGAATCCTATACCCCACCTCGATGTGAGTAAAGCTAGCAATCTGTGACTGCTGTGACACAGTGACGTGGCCGGAAGCACTCCGGGAAAGAACCACAAACAGAGGTTAGCAGCTTGTTAGAGTAAGGCACGGCATCAACCGCCGGCAACTAAAAGGCCCAGAAGCGATTTCGGATTTATTATTTTTAGTGCGTGGGTGTCCCCCAAAGTGGAATCATCACTCATAGGTCTTCATTTCTAATAGCATGGGCTTAAATACAATAGCTATTGTTATTATATTGACCTTTGATAGGTATATATGCAGCCAGAATGGACAAATAGGCGAAAACGAGCCATTTGTGTTGACCGGATTTCAAGCTCCGTTCGGCCTCTATTGGTACCTTACATGACGTCTAGCCTCCATCATCAGCACTAATGTGAAAATGGAGCTGATACAGCTCAACGACCGTAATCTGTCACTCTGGCTCTGCGGTCGTGTATACCGCGATATTGAACCGGGTCGGCTTCTCTGCGTATCTGACTGGCTCATAAAGTACTTTAAGCACGGAACATAAATGATACATGTTTGTCTTATCAATTTCAAATACCCAAAGCGTCGTCCAGTCGCTCTTGACTACTGTGATTCTGAGCACTATGTACCTCCAATATTTTTAAAATTCGACGGAAGTTGGCGGTTTATGCTCGTGAAAGGGTCAGTGCACACTTAGAAAGAGTCGGAATCATTTCCAATACATAGATACGCAAGTCGCCATTGACCCTGATTTTGAGCGCAACTGAGATATATTACTAGCTACTTATCTAACTACCTACTAGCGGAAAATATAAATCAGCGAACGCGGCATCATGCAGTATTTGATTTTCTTCAACTTTGCCTTATATTGCCGTAAGCGGTCGCCGATGAACCAAACGCGGCACGAAAAAGATGACACTCCCGCTCCGGTAACGTAACCCGCAATACTATTTCCGGACATTCCGATCAATTTCTCAGGTTCGTGTACTCAAAATTTGACTCAACCAGCATCGAGTCAGCTCGAGTCAGCCTCTGTGCCCTTGGAAGAATAACCACCCCCCCCCCCCCCGAACTCGATGAAAAACCGACATTGCGTGCTATGGCGAACCTGCCCGGTCATCGATGACTCCTCATTCCGATTCAATGGCCGGTCACTACCGGCCCGGGCTTGCTGTCATGAAATCAAGCGTGAAATTGAAATTTTCATTTGCCATCTTCGTCAAGGTAACGCGGAGTCAGGTAGATAGGTAAATAGGTAGGCCATGTTGCAGCACCACGAGTCTAACCAGAGCACGACTTAGCAGCATGTACAAGTTTTGCTCTCAACATGATCGTACGACCATCGGCGGAAAAAAGCACGAATTTCTTCCGTATCGTCATGGATCCTTCGACTTTGCGCTTGGGCGGTCTGGCCTTCAAATTCTAGAAGGACTCAGTTTTTCTTGAAGCCGCAAGATGTTGAAGGCGAAAATTTCCTAGTCCTCTAACAATTACACATGGAAGACACCAAAAGATTCAGGGACAACTCCCAAAACATAGCGACCGACCGGACGCCTTTACTTATCTTTTTTTCGGACCATGTCTAGTCCACGATTGCAGGTTTCGCTCATATGTCTCAGTTTTAGTGCATATAACGCCACCATCCAAATACCTTGATGTATCACTCGATGGACGACAACGCCTGTAGAGCCTTGTAGAGCCTCGATGCTGTTCTGGGCGCATCGATGCATTTTCGCCTGAGTCGGATTTTGACACCGCAGAATCAGCGTCTATCTGTCATGTCTGCTCCCCGATCCCGTGCTTCCCATCTGGCCAGTTGATATTTCACTGCAATCATCTGGCCTTATCCCTGGTCGCACGAGATATACGGGCTGGCACACATTCGATGACATGCCTGCTGCCAGTAGTTGGTGCAAACTGGGTTGAGGCTATGCGGGTTTGACTGTAACCCCCAATATGCCGTTTTATTCCCAAGGCTACTCGGGCGGATAATGTTTGACCTGGATCCCGTATAGGCCAAAATTTGTCAATGTTGCTTCTTTGCCTTCAGTTTATCTAGGGGTCAGCGTTAAGGACGATCGATCACACACCTTCGAAATCTCCGTGATGAATCTGCCACGAGGTCTGCTGTGAATTAAACAAACAAACCTCACCGTACACGTTGAATTGAAGGAGCACATGGTAAGGTACATACTGATGTTCCTGCAAAACCAAATCAGTTCGCTGAGGCTGGCCAACCGAGATAATCTGTTGACGCTTTGGGTTTACCATCCACTAGTCAAATCTCAAACTACTTTCTTGAACATTGTTACTCAGCCGTACTCCATCAGCGCATTCACTGATCTGGCTGATGTATCTCACAGTACATGTGTCGTGAGGGATACGGATTCCTTGCGGCGGCTATCTTTTACCGTCGGTCTTAGCAGATCCTTCGTTTCACTTTGCACATAAACTTCTCCATGCGAGAGCGTTTGCTATCCTGGTAAGTCTGATTATACGGGACCGCATGATGATGATATATTCTCTGTACAGCTTTCAAGAATATTTTGATACCTTGGTAGCCCTCGAGGATGCGCTGATCACAAAAGCGTTGGAGAGTTGAAAATTTTTGTTCGCAGATATCATGACAGCCCCACGGCCCCTCCTTATGATCGAATAGGAATCTGCATTGTATCCGTGACTCCGTGTCCTCAGTCCTTCGACATACATTTCATTGATGTCATGTTAGCGATAAGCTATGGTTGGTCTGCCCTCCTACTAACTTATCGTCTTTACTACTGAAAACCGTGGTTCTCCCGGGCGGAGGGGCCAACTAAGATTTATCAACACAGAAAGGTCGCGCACTGCCCAGACGGAACGCTAAAACACACGAGGTCTTTCCGCTCTCACTGTACCCGCTGAAGGGCCCGTGAACTTAGCATAAAACTGAAGTCGTTTAAGAGGGAGAACGGCCGGCGGTGTATTGTCAACCAAAATTGCTGGAGGTTGGCATAGGCATACATTACGGTGACCGATGAATGCGTTGGAATTTGCAGAATTGATATTTTAACAAATAACCAAGGAATCTTGGTGGACCTTGCGCACGTACTACAACTCGGCATCTTGGCTGAATGTTTGCTCTTCCAGTGTGGGATGAACGTCGGATCCAGGAATCATCAGTCGTCGTCATCAAGGTTGGTAAGTCATCGGCCAGTGATTGAAACCTTAAATAGTTGATATATCTACCCACAGGAATACAGCCTCGACGAAGCAGTGCCACTTTCAGAAGTGAAGCTGTGGGAATCAATATCGCCCATAATTTTTAGCATATTCCGACTCGGATGAAACCAAATCGAATGAAAATGTAATGCCATCCTCAGTTCACGTCGCAATCCTGTAGGTGAGTGATAATGGTCGAAATGAGGCACAAATTTAATGGACTTGCGAACAATGGTGAAATGAATGAGTTCTGGGCAGGTTCTGGGGCCTTCTGCAGAGTCCCTACCAGGTCCCTACTAAATTAAAAAAGATACATAATATAGAAGCGGTCTAGCTCGCACGTAATTTGCGATGATGGTTGTCAAGTCAAAATGCTTATTGATCATTTCGTTCTTCGAAACTTAACACCAAAAGATATATTGACGTTCCGAAATTCGACGTTGTGATGGCAACTTGAACCTCGAAACGAGGTGTCCATGGACTCTTATATAAGGATGTGTCCAGGTGATCGCCTGTGATCGCGAGACACGTTACGGGAAAGACACAGGTCAAAAAAAAGATGTCGACATCAAGAGCGGGGATAGTCTTTTGGATTTCGATTCTCTTCGGTGCAGGAAACAGACGTCCGACAAGCGGTATAGTAGACGTGAAGAGAAAACAAGAAAAGGTTGGGGAGTATTAAATAATGGATCGTGGAGGATGCAGATGAACTATATATTATGCCTAACACGTCCGGCCTTTCCGCATGACAACTTGTTCCAAGGCAGCCGTCAGGGAAAGTGTGAGGCTGAACGATGGACGTTAACAACTCACGTCTATGGATATGAAACAAGAATTTTGTTTGGGACATGTTGGCAATTACTTGCCACCAGTGGTACCAAGACCCATGGCCGACTTGAACGAGTCGTAGATCCACCATTGGAAGCCGGTCAAAGTACCTGCACAACAAGAAATATCAGCCACGTTCACTGCCAGCGCAAACACATGAACCCACCAATCATGATAACACGGGTGCCGAGACCCTTCGTTGCTAAGTTCATTATCCCGACTTCCTTCGCAATTTGACCAGCGCCCTTGCCCTTGTTCTCTTTCTTGCCAAGGAGAGATACTAGCGAGTCAGCGGGGTGCGAGACAATGGCGCAGACGACACCGGCGAGGTAACCTGAACTGAACGTGACGCCGAGCTGGGTGACCTTGCTGTAAGACTCTTTGGGCTCGATGAAGACGTGAGTATAGAAGAGCTGGACGATCTTTTCGAAGAAGAAGAACTTGGCCATGGTGTAAGGGATCTGGCGATGAACATGAATGGTCAGTATAGGCGGTGGCATGATACAGATGTACGGACCTGACGCGACCATAGAGGAACAAGGGAACCGAAGGGGAAGCGGGTCTCAATCTTGGTCTTGCTCATCTCCGCGAGGGCTGCGCCGAAACCAGTGGGGAATGTACCGGTAGCACTGGTCTGAATCTTGACTTTGGTCATCTCCAGCGGGCAGAGGGCGATGTCAGCAAACACCTCCGCCGAAGCGGAACCAGCTAGCCAGATAGCGGGTTTGTACTTATTCGAAAGCTCCTCGCCAGCGGCATTCATGTAGACATCCTTGAAAATTTCGTACAGACCGTACTTGAACATGCCCTGAAGAGAGTAGCCGACGAACGTGGGTCCGAAGCCTTTCCAAAGACCAGTTGAACCTTCCTCCTTGGCAAGGAGAGAGAGGGTCGAGCCAAGGCTTTTGTATTTTGCGGGATTGACCTGACATTCCAGTGGAATAAGAGATGTGTAAATATAGTTGATTCACAAAAGAGACTGACCTGTATGTTACATTTTGCAACATCGAGTGGTGTTATGCCGGCGTGGGTGACACCACATGCAAGGACACCACCGAGCATGCACTTGGCATAATATGAGCTATCATGGGGAACAGGGCCGAGGAATCTGAAGGTGCAAAGTCAATAATGAACAGACGCAACAGCAAACGCATGACCTTGCATCCCATTTACCGGAGGGGACCAAATGTGACATCTTTATAGATTAAACTGGTGATAAAGAAAAGAATCTATGGGTGATGTTCTATGCAGGACTTGACTGGAAGTCCTGTCCAAGTGCAAGCAGGAGCGACGAGCTCGGTGGTGGAGAGAAGAGAGAGGCGATGATGATGCCAGCAAAATTTGTCGGCGGCAAGTTGGCGGCCAAACCATTCCGAATTCGGCCGAAGCACACAGATATCACATCTTTCTTCTCCCTTTTTTCCACTTTCTTGTTTTATTCGAATGACCAACTGGAAATGTACTTTCACTGAGCGTACATGTCCAGGAATTTTCTGCTCGTTTTTTGGTTGTCAAATGCAGTCGTTTGGATGTCAGCATTAGTCATGCCGAGATCAGCCTGTGATTTTTCTGCCTCAGTCGGACGGTTTGTCAATCCTTCACGCACTGCATTTTACGTTGCTTATGCATGACTGAGGGCAATGGACCTATAACTGTCTCCGTTATTCTAACCTATATCTCCATTTGAGCTGGTCTTTCTCCTCTGTATCTAGTCCAGTATTGGCGTCCGCATGTCTCCTGTAGCAATATCATCAACGGTCCAGTCCCCGCAATTTCCCTCCGCTATGAAGGCGAACGGAATATCAACAATATCTAACCCACTCGCGAAGCCAGCAATGTCTAATTCCAAGGCGCCGACTGAGGTGCAAAACTCCTCGGTAAGGTCATCGTTTGCTTTCGACTCGATGGAGGATGCATTGGCAGCGTTTGCCCAAGGAGAGTTTCTAGTCGTCATGGACGACGAAAATAGAGAAAACGAGGGCGACCTTATTATCGCCGGTAGTTTATGCACTACAGAGAAAATGGCATGGATGATCAAGCATACCAGGTATGCGCACTTGTCCAATATTCTGAATTGGAGCTTATGTTCAACTATCAAATTAGCGGATTTATATGCGTTGCACTCCCTGAAGAACGCTTGGACCAACTGGACATACCTCCGATGTTCCCCGCAAATCAAGAACGACACAGAACAGCGTATACAGTTACAGTGGATCACAAAACTGGTACGGTGAAATTGTTTACAAACCTACAATCTGCGCTGACTTGGATTTTCGTTAGGTACGACCACAGGCATTTCGGCACACGACCGCGCATTGACCGTCCGTGCACTCGCCTCGCCCGTTTCCCTTCCCTCAGATTTCACTCGGCCAGGGCACATGGTCCCTCTTCGAGCCCGCGATGGTGGAACGCTGACTCGCAAAGGTCATACAGAAGCCAGCATCGACCTGTGTTGCCTCACAAACCTTCCCAAAGCTGGAGTACTTTGCGAGCTGGTGAATGACGACGAGGAGGGAACTATGGCCCGTCGGGACGATTGTAGACGGTTTGCGGATCGCTGGGGTTTGAGGATGATTAGTGTGGAAATGTTGGCTGAGTGGAGAAGAACACATGGAGATGCGAATGTGCGCTGAAGACCGAGGTACTGAAGCACGTTCTTGGCATAATTTACCTTGCCCATGGATAGGCACTAATTCTTTTTCTAACAAATGGGTCGTGCGTTCTCAATTATCTATCACTAAATTTTTGATGCCTTTGTCTCAGGGTCTTATTCAATGCGGAATGCTAAAGAACTGTGTTCGGCGTGAGCGCTCCCAGATAAATTTGGGCATTCCTTGAAAACGTTAAGTTACCCTACGGTTACTGAAGGTGCTTCTGACTATCTTCAAGACCACGTTATCCTCTTTGTCTTCAAAGTTCCCCATGATATTAACATCCTATATTACAAATATTCTTATCGCGAGATGACGAGGAACGGCATATAACTATGCACTGGGCTGGCGGCTTGGCGACGGCAGCAGTTTACCTGTCGTCACATACCGACTACAATCGCCGAGACGCAGAAGCCACGGATTCGAGCGAACCCATAGTCTCCGGTTTCCAAAGGTTCGCGGATGTTGACTCGGACGTATTAATATTGGTGTTTGTATGATGGCGCTATGGAATATACCGATGGGCTAGGCGGAAGCAAACCTGATTTATCTTTCCCTCGACCTTCGTGCGGCGCTTTCGGTCCAGGGTCAATTTAAACCGAGATCGAACTCGTATTTACATACAGATCACTGGCTGGTTGGTAGAATTTTGGAAGTACTCCCGAGGCCTTTTTGATACCGACCGTAATGGATTTCTGTACGGGTAATTAAGACTCAGGGCATGCACTGACTAAGCTATTGAGTTCAGGCCAGGGCGATCGAGTAGCTGATAACGATCTGTGACCGTGGTAAGTTGGCGGTGAGCATTTCAAAGGCCACACTTGACCCGCACTCTTATCTGTATCTTTTCAACAGTACGAATTCTACATTATTTGGGGGTCGTCTATTTGCCACGACGAAGTTCTATAAGAGCTTTTCAGATGTTCTCTAGCTTTCGGACTGATATTTTCGTTCGCCTGTTTCTACGTCATGCGAGGCACATCATAGTGGAGAGAGTGTGGATATACCACTAAAAATATATCGGACAGACGTCACGAGGCTGCTATGAATGTATTGTGCAAAAATAGCATTATGACATTGCCGCCATTGCCCGCCTTGATATCATCGTCGTTGTACACTTCAACGTCTCATCCATATCATAATCATGACTTCTATTCACCCCGACAACGTTACCAGACCCGTCGAGCCGATCCAGCGTGATAGTTTGCCTGATGCTAATTCAAAGCACGCAGGAGACGCTCTTGAACAGCTTGTCGATCAGTCTTCCTCTCATCATGATCTGACTCATAGCATCCATGCCAGTGCCCACAGTGAGTCCATCTTACCACTAGTTTCAATATGTTTCTGAATCCAAACGATGATCCCATCTAGGCATTGGTCATATACACTTCTTGCATAGTTTAGTCCCGGGGCTCGAGAACCTCGCAAGCAAATACCACATTGGCAATTATGTCCTTGTCCGCGGGACAAACGAGAAATTCTTTGAGTCGATGCCCATCTATGCAAGGTGACTTATCACTATTGTTCGAATGAGCCGCTTCGCTAATATGACTAAAGGCTTGGAATGCATCTACTCTTTTACGGGCGCGAGCAAACCGAGATTGTGGAGTCCAAAAAGGTCGAAGGTATTCTGCGTGCGCAGTCAGTCAAGGTGATTTCTCAGTCGAAATCTGTTTACAAACCATGAGCTACACGAGTGCATCGTGCTGCTCTATCCAAGTTTTCGTAAACAATGCTAAACGGCTGAGCATACTTGAACAGGAAGGGAAACATTTCGACTCGCCCGAGTCTGCAAAGTCGATCGAGTCTTTCGTGAAGACCTATTCTCTCCAATTGGATGAACTTCTCCAGCCAGACATCACCAAATACAAGACTTTCAACGAGTTCTTTTATCGGTGCGCTCGTTTGCCCTCTTCAGTTTGCTGTTACAGTTCTACAACATGTCAGTTCTTGCTAGGAAACTCAAGGATAACGCACGCCCAGTCCAGAATGCCGACCCTGCAGGCATTTGCTGTGCTGCCGATGCCAGGCTCACGGTCTATCAAACTGTCGATTTGGCCAAGAAATTTTGGTATGATTTTACAAATCCCCGTCATATTTTCTTCGGATTGCTCACGCGTTTTGAAAAATATAGGATTAAAGGCAAGAACTTCAGTATCCCAGCTCTTCTCAATGTGCCCGTGGACTCTGAACAGGCGCAGTCGTTGGACGGGGCTAGCTTAGCGATCTTCCGACTTGCCCCAGCGGATTACCATCGATTCCACTCTCCCATTGACGGCGAAGTGGGTGAGATTGTTCACATCCCTGGTCAATACTATACTGGTAAAGCATATTCTCAAATCTGGGTCATCACTGCAAGTATTGAACTTTACATCGATAGTCAACCCACAGGCCGTGAATGAGCCTGGTTTCGATGTCTTCACCGCAAACACCCGCTCAGTACTCTACATGAAGCATACTCTCACGGGTTTAAATGTTGCATTTGTTGCCATTGGTGCACTCCTTGTGGGAAGTATCGAGTGGACCAACGGCGGCAAGAAAGGTAATACGGTCAAGAAGGGTGAAGAACTGGGGTGAGTCTTGCCAGCGGAAACGCGTGACAATATTGATGGAATTAATCCAGATATTTTGCGTATGGCGGGAGCACTGTCGTCGCTGTCTTCTCCAAAGGCATTATCAAGTAAGTCGTCTCTGTACATCATGTCATTGCCAGTAACAATCAACTCGTGGTCCTGCAGGTTTGACGACGATCTCGTTAAAAATTCGGATACTCCTATAGAGACCCTGGTCAAAGTAAGTGGTTAATCATCATGCCACCTTACCCGCCATGTCCATTCATTGCTAAAATTGTTCCATGCAGGTTGGATACTCTCTTGGAAAGACGCAGGCGTAAGTAGGTGCCCGATGCTTGTCATCTCCACCACTGAAGTTGAAGGCGAAGGCTAAAGTGGAAGAAACGAGCATCGATGACTATTGGCACAAATGTGCAGAAAGTATTACAGGGTGTAGGTCTAAAGAAGCAGCTTGGTAAGTCTACAAGGTGAAAGTGTTGTAATTGTATCTGTGTGTGGCATCACAAGTCTAATTTACGTGGACGGATGTATGTTTACTAGTCAAGGAATATTGTACGTCTGAGGGTGTAAAGTTCTGTGAACAGCTTCAACCAAGCTTCAACCGCATAATCTCCTCATCAAATTACCCAAGTAAACTTAAATTTGTGTCGCGTGAACTGGCCTGAAGTCGTCTGTGTCAATGGTCTTCGATAAGGGGTAAGCGGGTAAACGCTACGGAATATGCAACTTTGAACTCGTGAGCCGGTCTGGATTTCTTTCCTTTGACAGCGAAAGTTCAAGTAGAGTCGTTAGGTCACGGGAGACCTGAAGTTCGCTGCCCTCCTAGAAATCTTTTGCATTGCCAGACTAGTATCTGTTGCATGTCGTAGGACAGGTTTCTGGCATTACGGGTGCAAAATTACAGCTATTACATTAGATGTGAAGTATATAAGATGTGAAGTATATAAGAAACGCGCGGAAAACACCGGCGAAACATTTATACACCTCTCATGTGACCTTCGAAATATATGATGCGATATATCATTAGCACGGACGACTCGACAGGACTCCGATGATTCTGAGCGTAGAATACATATATGCAAGTATGGCTACAAGCTGGATTGTTGGGTATCAAGGGGCTATGGATCTCAAATCACAGATCGTCAAAAGAAAAGATGAAGACAAGGTATGCGGCGGCGTGTGCCTGACACGTTGTATACTCCGACATATCGCTTGTCTGAGAACGAAGCTCGTACACGCCAAGGGGCTTCGCACAGATCGTTCGATTTCGAGGCCTATCGCAGCATTTGCATGCATGAAATCGATCAAGCTTTGGGCACAGGGGAAACACGAGTCACAATGAACGTGACACGACGGTACCAGTGTGTAATAGAACGATAGATACTGGGGATCGGGCTGTCCCTGCTTTTGACCACTCGGGAACGGAGTTTCCAGCTGCTAAGGCCTTGCCGTATCTTCTCAAAACGGGCCACGACCTCGTCGATGGTTGGTCGTTGTTTCGGATCATCTTGGACCATGTCGGTGACAAGGGGTTGCATGAAGTCAAACCCGATTTTCTCCTGAAGAATATGTGTCAGTCATCATCATTGAATGACGCCCATGTCACCCACTTGAATGAAAGTCTCTCGAATTAGACTACCAAGATAGTAGATGTCCGTCGGGAAAGGGTCACGAGGCTCATTAGAATTTTGAAACTCTGGCACAGTCTTGTCACCGCCCCAAATAGGTGCCTCCATCGGTGTTCCATCCTGAGGATTATAACGGCGGGAAAGGCCAAAATCAACCCAGTAGTAACGAGCAGGCCGCTGAGTCCGGGTGAAATGTTTTGCTTCACCACTGAAATCACGCTTCATGTATGTTTTGACTGGATGGTACGGTTCGGGGTAAAGTGGTGCGGCATCCATCATGAGATTTAGAAGCGTGCAATCCCTGAACAAGTGCTATTAGAAAAGTATCCAATCAATTATTTATGTCAACTATACCGATGAGCAACATTATTCTTATGCATGAATTGTATGCCCTGAGGAGAAAGTCAGGTCCGAACTAAACAAAGCCAGTGGCAAGAGCATCAAGTACCTCAAACAGTTGCCTAAAACACTCCACGGCTTCTCCAAACGTATCGAAGCGGGGGTCATCAAATCTTCGGAGGAAGGGCATGACGAGGAGTACATATTCCTGATCATTGGGATTTCTGAGCACTTCGTAAACTGGCGTACAATGATTTGTTGGATCTGAGGCGAATGGCTCTGCCGAAAACGACTGGGCGATGTCTGCTTCGTGGGGATGGATACGTTCGTCAATTTGTTTGAGAGCAACGATTGTACCATCAGAAATGCGGGTAGCATCGTTAAGGGAGAACTATACCACAATCACAAGTATCAGCTCAGGATAACAGCCGAGTTTCAAGAGGCTTACCCAAATCCTGAACGCGTCCTCGCATTTATCCCATGACTTGTCAGTTCCCTCCCATGAAGGTTTCCAGTTAGGCTCATATCGAGCGCGTAGGACGTAACCACGGGATTTCAACCATTCATAGTTGTTTCGCCAAAATAGCTCATAGTCTGCAAGTTCCCCATGAGGGAGAGCTGGGCGTGGAATTGATATGTCTCTGACTTCGGTAGGCATTGTCGACGATGCAGATAAGGAGACAAATGGGCAGAGAACCTTCGTTGCAGATAAATAGGCGAATGATGTTGTTTTCCATTTGGGGCCACTACAAATACGGACCCCTCAACAATCACTAACTCCGCAGCAGTGAGTCACGGTGGACCCACAAGCAACAACACAACGACTACTAGCCCGTATCCGCCTGAAAATGGCTGTTGTTGACGATTGTCATCAGATCGGGCTTTTGAAGAACCCCGGTTGTCACTTCAGGCTTTATATATACCATGTGTAACTTCCATAACAGCATCAGGTCTGTTTGGACGTTCGTGGTCAGGTTCTTGTCCCTCATTTACAATAGGACTTCCAAGGTGGGTAACATTTCTGTCCGATCTAGCTTGTGGACAAAGACAAAAGCGTATTGTAAAGTTCGGAAAATGCTGTTGTCTCGTGTGCACTACTGTGGATAGACACTGCCCCACCTTGTGTGTCCATATTTTACCCTTGTATCTCCAGCATACATAAAAGCTGGATGAGTCTGATGCAATTTCTCACAAACTTACCTATACCTTTCACTCCTCTGACTATAAGCACTAATATACCATGCCTCCTCTTGTTGCTGTCATTCCGGCTACCAATGCTGGCATAGAAATCGCCAAATCATGTTTCAGGGCCTCCATCTTACTGAGGACTAGTGGAAACCTCAGAAAGGCGCATATTCTGCTTGCAGCTGTCCTTGCAGAGATAAAAGGCAACCCCGCCATGGAAATTTACGCTAAAGTTCAACGCGACAAGCTATTGAAAATCTACGATGAGTGAGTGTCCATTCGAATGAAGAGGCTGATACTTGACGACACGTTGAATAGTCTGCTGCTGGAGCAGAGCATTTGGCAAGATAATCGCGCAAAGACGATAAAAAAACGTTGGAACCCGCAGACGATGTATCAAGCATACCGCCATCTGTTGGAGACACAGAATTTATATGACCTCTCAAAGGTGAGGCCTACGGAAACTTACACGACGAGATAAAACTCACATTTTTTCTAAAGCGTGCCTCAGACGCAGCGACCAGACAGGCTATGAATCAACCTACGGTAATTACCGATCCCAACCTTTTGATGGACGTACTCTTCGGAGCCTTCGCGGGATTGGCCGTCAAAGAACAACAAGGCGTTCCCAACAATGTCGCCAACATGCCAGTGATGTCCGATAGGCTAGCACCGTCGGGACCTATAGCTGCTGGCTCGCTCGTTGATCTTGGAAGATCTACGCCAGCTGCAAAGGTCAGCCTGGCCGACTTCCCTGCCTCCAGCGTTGGTTTATCTCAAGCTTGTATCTCTGAAACGAATCCGTGTAAGTTGGCATCGATATGGTCTGTATATGCTACTCTGATATGTCGGTAATCCAGTCATCGACCCAACCAGTTCAGCCTCTACCTCTGATAAGGCTGTAGAGCTCAAGAATATTGGATCAAAGAAAGCTGGATCGAAAGCGCGTCGGCGCTAAGTGCCGGGCTGGGGAGTGAGGTTGGTGAGTCAGCACCAGCAAACAACAGGAGGACGATGCTGACCGACACCCTCTTGCGTAGACACTGGCCGCCGTCACGGTTGTCCTGTTCAAAATTTAGCTGCCTTGACAAGTATCCATGAACAGTAGGCTAGTAGTCGTACTCCCATGAATATTGTGCATATTTATCTGCCAATAAGATGTCCTTCTGGCAAGGACTCTTAAGGACTGGTGTTGTGTTACCTACCGGCTCCACCCAGAGGAATAATTCCCAGAAGCAACTTTGTTTGAACACAAGAAAAACGTCCGACAATACTACGGATCAAACGGCTATAATCTTCTGTGCCGTAGACAATACTTCAACGGAGATACATTTGGGCCTTCCTGTTGGGCTTCCATCAGCGTGTCGCGAACTTTCATTCATTTGTGCGCCCGGGGTCACGTCCTTCGTTCGTACTCTCCCTGTTCCCAGATAGAAATTTGGCATGAATGCCAAGGTGCTGTGAGGCGGTCCAACCCTGTTCAGTGAGAAATTGCGTCTCACGTCGATTCGTCAGGACGTTTCATACTAAAAGAATTATGCTCACATTTGGTAAACCAGTGAAGCACGACACGTACATGCGTGACCGTCATCCCCTCCATCAGATCCAAACCCCTCCCTTCCAAACCCGATCCACCGACGAGTATCCGGGGCCGAAATTGGCTATGAGCGTTTTTCTACGCGAAACCATGGCTTGTTGGATTTGGGCTTGGATGTTGGTATTATAGACGAAGGAAAGGAGTGAGCTTGGATGCAGAAGCGGTAGTGCAAAGTCTCGGATGGGTCGAGGTGCATTTCGTAGGCCAGAAGTGAGTTTAGTAGGGGATACATTGATGGACTCCATCTAGCCGAAGGCTATATAGACACTTCGACGCCTCGGATAGGTAATGAGTCTATGCTGGTCGTCTTTCCGTAATCCAACGACAGAAAAGCGTGTTTATGAACTCGTTGCAACTGTGACAAGTAAGCTTGAAGGAGGTCATTGGTACGAGGTAGGTGGTGGTCACGGCGGTGGATATAATTTGTAACACGACGGCCCGGCAATCAAGGATGCGGTCAAGGAACCCTTTTGTGGCGGCTGTTTATTAGCAAGGCTCAAACTACTTGCTGTGGCGCGGGCTCGCATCTGTTTCTGCATCTGCCTATTATTATCTCCTGAGGACGAAGAAGGTGGCGAAGCAGAATCCAGACAGCTGCCAATATGATTCTAAGTAGGAGGAACCGTTATCCGGACGCTGTATGAAAGACCGTTTATTGTTCAAGAATAACATACTGCCGAGAGACGTCGACAATCCTGTTGATGAATCAAATTGAAGTTAAAAGAGTATTCATGCAACCACTACTAAGATAAAATAAAATAATAAAACCATTCGTGCACAGACTCTAGCATGCGTTCATAAACATCCATCAGAGGAATTAGACAGCCCGTGACCGACAGATCCAACGAAGCATCTGACGGTGTGACAGCCACGAAATGAAACTTCTTTACACCATGCTTTGACAGCCACTCCAAGATCTTGGCTTTGATATCATGATGCGTAGCGATCGCCATCCCAAACATAGCCTTAGCTGTTAGATAAAACCATCGAGGGTGGCTTAATCAGGAACGGGTTGGTAATATCCGTCTTTGAGATGAATGATTTGATCAAGGAGGAATCGATGGTTTACGAGGAGCACGCAATTAACAAGACGGAGTGAAATCGAGTACACAGATACACACGGAAGACCTTATAAAATGCAACTTAGTTCAACCAACAGGACGGCAGATCCGGGCTAACATCAATACACATCGCCTAACGCAGAGAATCAACGTCGTTGACACAGACAATGATATAGAAGTACTCACTCGTCATTACAACTGATGGCAGAAGAGGTATTAATGCATATATAAATAGTAATTGAGCGGCAGCTTATTACTCACAACCTTCCTTTCCTGCATTGTCGCGCGCGCGGTAAACGTCACGATACGGCAATAATTTTGACGCTGAAATACAGAGTGAATCACTCTAACATGCTCTAATAATGCGCACCACTTTACCGTCACCAGTTACTGGTTCTCGACGAACCACCCCGTCGATATATATAATATCATCTGTGTTAACGGAAAGAAAGCCAGGGTAGTTGCCTAATGATCAAGGTTAGGAGGTGCACTCATCGTGACATACGATTGTTACGAACGTGAGGTTGAATAGTTTATCAACTTTCGTTGTTTCAGTTCAGCAGCCTGCACAAACGTAAGCGGCCTTTCCGGCATTGAGCCAGGGCCACCACTTGTCAACGTCAAACGGGTCTTGCTAGTGTCACCTATGGGCGATTCATTGGTGATGTCAATGAAGAGTCGATGCCAGAAGCTATATGGAAAGCCTTCAACATATGAAATACATCGTATGACGGAATCCACCGTGTGCGGTGGTGGTACGAGATTGTCATCGATCCGTGCGATAGAGGGGGAGTCTTCAGCATCAGGATTAATAGGGTATGCAGCCCGAATTCCCCCTGATTCTGTGTAGGGGCTATAATATACTGCGGATAAAAATCAGGTAAATATGCACTGTAATTATAAAAGCTGATCTCGCACTATATCGAGGTTTCGGGGACATAGCCTGTTTTTTGGTGGATGGCCGTTGACGGTCTCTGAATGATAGCTTGACGACTAATTCCATTGGTTCGTCTGGGGTAGACCCAGGACCGCCTGGAGTGAGAATGGACACGCGCTCCGTGTCATTCATTGGAGATAGGCTTGATCCGGAAAGGAAGAGAATAGAACCAAGGTAATCGTCAATGTTCTCAATCTGGCAGAGGCGTCGCTTGATAAGATGTACTGTCTGAGGGGGTGCGACTGAATCGGCCCTGACTCGTCCCAGGTATGGGTCACTAGGGAAGGCGGGCTTCTTTGAGGTTATCCCTATGTTCTCCGTAAAGAGGCGGTAGTACACTAGGTGATTCAAGTCATGTGAATTCGATGGCAGAGGAGAAGAGACTAAACGCTTGCAATATTGGGGATCTGATGGTGCGTTGGCTATCACCGTAGAGTTGGATGAATCGCTATCATCTGAGACGATCGCTCTTGCCTTTTTGATATCGCGCTGCGCCATCGCTGTCCTTTGTAGGCTGGCGAAGTAAGTGTTATGTCTGGGGATTGGCTTTCTGCAGGGGACGAAGTCTGCAAGGGAGATAAGAATCGATAAGAAGGCCGTTTGGGTTTACTGTAACTCGAAGTGTTTGGCCTGGACCAGTGGACCACATTGGCGCCCATGCATCCATTCCGGCCCCGGCGTCCGACGGACCCTTTGAGCCCGAGCCACATGCCCCCACGCGCTCAATATACCGGCAGTTTGCAAGGCCATACCCTGGTGTGTAAGTTGTCTGAGCGAAGTTGAACAGAGTTGAACAGAGTTGAACGCATTCAAAATTTTAGAATTGCGTTCGTTGGCGAGTCACGTGCACATGAACACGACAGTTCTAGGATTATGTAAGGTTTGTGGGCTCAATTGGCGCTGCTCGCCGTCCGTGCTCGCGTCTCCAGATTCATCCCAGATTCATCCTCCTGCCATTAGCAGTGGTACTGCATAGTCGACATTTCCTGTTTTCGCCGATCTTCATAAGACCAACTCAGCGGATCATCCAGCAATCCGCTTTGCGCGCTTGGTGACAGTAGTGAAGGGATTGGTCAGGTGAGAAGCTTCGTTGGTATGTTTTCGAACTTAACGATAATATATCTCAACATCCTTGAGTACTTTAACATAGCGCAGACAATCATTGCTGACGTTCTTCTAAAAATAGGTATTTCGTAAGCCGCTACGGGAATTGAACAGTGATGACCACGCTCGAAAACCTGCTGATTCGGGAGGCAGAGCTCTTGTCGCAAGCGAAAGCGCTGGAGAGCTCACTAGCCGACATTCGCGTCCACATAGCGGAGATGCAAGGTGTCAACCGGAGCGCCATCACCTATAATCTTCCGATCGAAACGCTATCCGCCATCTTCGAGATTGGCCTGTCCGATAGTCCATTCCTTGCAACTAAGCCTGCAAGAGGTGGATATTTTGAAGATAAATGGTCACCACTACCCACGCCATTTGAGATCGTGGTATCATCAGTGTCGCGCAGATGGCGAAACGTCGCGTTGCAGACGCCGCGGTTGTGGACGCGCATATACATCAATGTTGCACAGTCGGCACACGAGCTGCTTGATCTGTACCTTTATAGATCCAAGACGTGTCTACTTGATATAACATTGTCACGACGTAAGCTACGATGGGAACGCGATCATGATCTTGTGGGTTGTGACGCTAAAGATGTAATTGGATGCCAGCGGTATTTGGAACAGCTCGTATCCCATGTTGGACGTTGGAGAGAGTTTAGTGTGAGGCGGGACGACAGCACTCTACAGCTTTCCGATGCGCTTGTCGGTCTGGCTAATCTGAATGCGCCAGCGCTTGAGTTTTTAATGCTCGAGGGTTGCCGAGGGTCATTCAGGAAAGTGTTCTCTGCAGGAGCTCCTCGTCTGTCCTCTGTGGAGTTAATCGGAGCGGCTCTTTACCCTCCACTAGAAGGTGTCAAGCATCTGAAATTACATCCCCTCAGCTTTTTCCATCTCAGCCATGCCCAATTTCGCCATTTAATCCAGCCTATGCGTTCGGTAGTAAATCTTCATTTGCAGGCAAACATAGTCAGAGAATCCCCTGAAGGTCATCCTACCATTGACTTGTCTTCCGTCATTTCTGTGGAGATTGACATTCGCGGCTCTACGATTGGAAATAGTGTTCTGCCCGTCCTTGATTTTCCCTCAGTCGAGATGCTGACCGTTCACGGTGATATGGGAAACGTCATCAAAGCCTTTACCCATCCTCCCCGCCTTTATCCCAACGTGCGGTCTTTGAAAGTAGTGGATTCATCCGAGTATTTTTACGGAGCAGAATCACCAGTCGCTACAACACTGGGATTCATTTCGCTCTTTCCTAACGTTCGAGACGTCGCATTTCATGGTATCGATTCTACTCCCATCTTCCAGGCGTTGTATGACCACCGGTCGACGGACGAGCTCCTCTGGCCACAATTGTCTTCTATAACCGTCGTACCTGTCAAAAGGGCAAAAGTTTCATACAAGAAGCAAGTCTGGGCCGATGTCGTCAAGTTGGTCGGAAATCGTGCGCAGCTCGGAAATCCAATATCGTCCGTCAAGCTGCCCCCGGCAATAATAGTCCGTGGCACCCCGAGGCAAAAACAACGGCTAAGGGAGCAAGTGACTCTGATCGAGTGTTAGGTTGGGACTATCTAGGTGGGTAAGTGATCGCACTTGATATAAATTCGATTTACCATCCTAAAGGTTACCAACAAAGGAGACATGCTTAATTTTTTGTTAAATCTCAGATTTTAATTCCTTGGCTGCGTGATGCCTGATGGAATTAATTCTGTGCTATGAATGGTTAATCATGAGTGAGATGGCTTGATATATGGAGCGTACGTTCGAACTTGGCTTGAATGTCGTTGACTTTGCTAGGCGGCGTCAGATTTGAATTGATATGTATATAAATTGTGTGCTTACTATAATGATAAATACTGTGCAACACAATGACGAAGAATGTGCTGGACGGACATGAGGCACATTGAACTCCTTTTTGGCGAATTCGCACCAGATAGATCATCATGGGCCGTAATAGCATATGTAACAATTGCCTGTAGAGTCCTGATATCATATGATAGCAATACACATTCAACAGCGCTATTCACACCAATCTAGTATAGTCAGAATGAGCCCTTCACAAAATGAGATACACTTGAGGTGCTCATAGCATCTCTGGTTGATTTGTTACAAGTTGTTGTCCAACGATGCCGGATTGTCTCGTGCTAAATGCATGCTTGATTGTGAAGTCCAAACTTGAGTTGAGATAAATACAAGAGTTAGACTTCGCAGACGGGTTAATACGGTACCTCAGAGCCGATATCAAACGTGTAAACTGGCCCCACAAACACAGATTATTATAGTTCCGCGAGTCAGAAAGTAATTTAAATAAACGCTAGCGGGAGTCGCGACCGTCTGCCTGGTGTCACGACGGAGTGTAGTAATTGACACGTCCATTTGAATTGAATGGGATCCATCGTCTGTGGGTTGACGGTGGCCGCATCGACGTGATCGTGGTGCAAGTTGAACGGAAGTTCGTCCAATCTCGCTGAGGCCTAGACGAACATAGAAATTTTACACCAACCGCGCAGGTATAAATGCACCACAATTCAAGACGCACACGTCATCATGGAAGCCATATGTACACACAAGCTGGACTCTGAGTCCGGTCTACCTGTGCCTGGCGTTTCTCAAACTCCCAAGTTGTTACGGCGGCGACAAGGTGGACGCTCCATTCTTTTTTTGGGCGATTCTCTCCAGCTTTGCGCTTTAAAAAGTGATCCTTTACATAGTTTTATTGTCGGGATGTCCACGTCTGTTGAATGGAATGCAAGGCCCTCGGCTTCTTGGTCTAATTATTCCTAATTTGTTTAGTTGGATGCGTGAAGTTTTGGTATTTACCAGGCTACCAGCTGATACAATATAATATGCAAAGCACACCAAATCAAAAAGAAAGGCTATCGCGAAGACTGCAAGAGGCCGCATGTTAGTCGTGCCAACAAACAGAATGAAGTCCAACAAGCGCAAGTCGCACAACCATCCCTTACAGAATGGAGATGCAGAACCGACAGTGATATAAATGTATACTAACTGTCAAACGTCTTTGTGTTAATATACGGATTGATGACAGAATCCATGAACTCACATAGCCCCATGCTAGTTAAAGCATGACCAGAGTGATAGCAACGATGATCACAGCACATCGAGAGTGAATTAAAGTATTCGGGCCTCCTGAAATCACCGATGCATGAGATAGGACATCTTACGGAGTTTACTGAAACTTACTAATGGACATGGCTGAATCTGAATTTGAATTCGGATGAGCCGTCGAGCCAGGCAACGCGGTCGAAGTGGTAAACGCCAGTTCCCCCGGCACGTAACACCCATCTGTAACATTCTTCTGTGCAATTGCAATCAAACAAGCGCTACCATAAAGCGGAAGCGAGTTGTCTGCCGTGACAAACATACACGCAGACTGATACGTCCCGTCCCCAGCCTGCCCACTGACACACAATGTCACCCGCCCCGGGTTAACTTGTGGTACAGCCCACTCAGCCCCGCCATAACGCGTGTTGTCCGGTGCGTAATACCCAATCGCAATCGTCGTGTTTAAGTGTACGAGGGAAACAGCGATGAAATCGCCGGTGCAGGAGACTGCTTGCGTTTGTACCACGGCGGGATAATAACACCATTGTCTCTTCGCGTTTTGCTGAACGACATCCGTGTTGGAGTCTGTCGGTATGGTGAAAGCAGCATGGGCGAAGTGGAAGCAGGAAAGGAAGATAAATAGACCAAGTTGCAGGCGGGGCATTGACTACAAGTATGGTCAAAAGGCGAGGGCAGGAGATTATTGGTTCTGGAAAAATACCGACTACCTGCAACAGCGAAGCAAGGACTTTATCCCAAAGAGGGACGATCATTGGAAAACAAACCGCACCTGACCGCACTAACAGCCTGTGTAACGTATCCAGGGCGGACTGGATTGCTTGTCACTTCATGATATCCGCTGGGCTACAATCCATCTATGTCCAAAGTCTTCAGCACGCCGTGTAAAGCACTGCTCCTAATTCGCACCACTTTGGCAGCTTTTACGGTGCCCACGAGCTATAACGAGAATACAGTTCAGACAGACGCAGCGGGAACTTGGTGTTATTATCCACAATCTGGACAAACTACGTCCACAACATGCGGTGGAAACTTCGATGGGATTCTTGGTGTTCATCTGAACACAACCGTGTCAATCGGGTATTACGCACCTGATAACACTCGCTATGGTGGAGCTCAGTGGGCGGTGCCGGTGACTAACCCAGGCGTAGTGACACTGTGTGTAAGTGGGAGGGCAGAGGACGAAACATATCAGACGGCGTGCATGTTTGTCACGGCGGACAACTCGCTTCCGCTTTATGGTAGTGCTTGTTTGGCGGCTGTTGCGCAAACAACGGTCACAGACGGATGCTACGTGCCGACCTCCACATCCACCTCGTCCACGACCACAAATTTACCAACTTCTTCGCAAGTTCCTTCGAACACCCATTTTACCCCAAGTGCATCAGCTGTGACTCCTTCTAATAGTAGCAGTAATAGTGAAGGTGGGGGCGTAAGTGCAACATTTGGTGGGTCCAGCAACATCTTCTGTACAATCAATCACATATTAGAATAAGCAGGTTCTAATTCATCCACAGCAGCAGCCCCTTCTAATAGGGGCAACAGCGGCAGCAGTGGCGGTTTGTCCGAGACCAACAAGAGTAGGCATATTTTCTCCAATGCACAAAAAAGCAGTGCTGACTGACCTCTGCAAAACATAGTTGCAATCGGAGTTCCAATAGGCGTTGCATTCATCGGGGTGCCCCTAGCATGTGTGGCTGTTTGGTATCAGCGAAAAAATACTCGCATTGCCAGAGATGCATATGAGCTTCAATCCAGGAACAAGATTACAGGCTAGACAATATTGTAGTCATTTGATTTCTCCAACACACTTGCCAGAACATGAGTCCAAGTTCCGATGCCTGCACACACATTCTGAATAATAATGATACCATCAAAGAAAGTTTGACTACTTGAGGCACGCCGAAGGACATGGGAACATGACCTTGTACATGCACCGTCCTGAACGCCATAAAATGCGCAGACGCATCGGCAAAACCTGTGCTATCCAGCTACGGTAACAGCTCCTTACGCAAGTTTTTTCATGATGAATCCTAGAAAGGCGTAGCCATTTGAGACAATTAAATAGCGGTCAAAGTGATTGGCGGGGATGGATAGAACTGAGATCCATAAAAAACAGCTCTCAGGCTGTGGTCAAAGCTCGTCCAAATTTGGATGACCTGGCTTCGACCGTCTCGCTCCGATCACAGCTCAGTCTGGTCGCGCAATGGACGCAACAGAAGACGACCCTCCCCGCACCCCTGCCTCCCCAACTCCCCAACGTCCCCGCAGCTCAATCCCCTCCTTCCTGTTCATCACTTTTCTCCTCTTCATGCTCACTAACCACAGTGGTGATGAGTTCCTAGCAAGGAACACATACCAGAATGCTTTGCAGTCGTTGAATTACCAGTTGGGGAATTTCACGGCTTGGATTGGGGGCAGGGAGTCTGACTTTGTTTTGGTGAGGAGTCTTCATTGTAGTTCTCTGCCGATTCTGGGTGTGCTTATGGTCGTGTGCGTGTACGTAGCCGGAAAAACATCCATCAATGGAGCCACTCTTAAGCTCACTACTGGCCGACGGAACGCACCTGGACCCATCAGAAGCGTCGTACTACTCCAACATAACAGGGTTCATCCGAGGCGACATCACATTCTATAATATCTCCCTCCCTTTCCTAGAATCCCTCTCCGTCTCTCCCTCCTCTTCCCTTGCATCTCCTACTGATATCAACAACGATACGACGACCACGAATCTAACATCACCACCACCCTGGCTCCCACACGCAGAATCCCTAATGTCCCCACTCAACACCAGCGAAGTAATAGAACGCGCAAGTTCATGGAATTGGACGGGGTGCGATAAGATTGCGTTGAGTGTTGTTGAGAAGGCGCCGATCATGGACGGGGATAAAGGGAAAGGGAAGGGGTTGAATTTGACGGAGGAGATGACTGTCGTACACGTACGTACTTCCTACCCCGCATTGCCCTTTGGATTCGTTCTCATTCTTGCATCGCTAACCGGTAAAAATAACAGGGTCACATAGACTTGATGAACACCGAATCATCCACCGAGCTCAGACTCGATTTCGAAGGTGTTCATTTCGTCGGTAATGGGTCTATTTATGGGTTTGCTGAACCTGCTGGGTGCGTTCACCCTACACACTCATCGATCAATGTACCGACATAACTTACATACTAATTCATTCAACCCAGCCGCCAAATAGACATCCGCCTCCTCCCCTCACTCGTACCCACCGCCTTCAAAAACGATACAGCGCGTCTCATCGAACCACAGCTACGTGCCCAGATCGAGAGGTTGAAAGGGATGATAGATGCTGGTGTTATTGATCAGGATTCTCAAAGCGGTGCGTACCCCTTCCTCCTCGTAAAATACACAAGCTGACCCGCCCAACCCAACCCCACTTAGACCCCCCCAAATCCACATGCCCATTCACACTCCACCTAAACCTCCACCCCACTTCCCTGCCCCTCGCGCTCATGCGTGATTTGGAAGACGAGATTCAACACCCGACTGGGCGGTGGACGCCTACCGTGAGTGGGGTTGGGGGTGGAGGAGGCGGGGTGAGAGTAAGCGCTGTGTTGGTCAGTGAAGGATGTGGCGTTTTGGGGGTTGTTGGGAAGACGGAGGGACTGAGGTGAGTCTTCATTTTGTTTGGAGGGAAGGAGGAATAAGCTAATTGAGTTTCGTAGTTCGCAGAGTTTCTTTCGAAAAGTAACCACATGTAAGCCCCCCCTCCTCCCTCCCCTCCTCATCCACCCCCTAACACCCAACCACAGACGCAGGGCTATCAACAACAATCTACCTCCTCCTTCTAATCCTTCTCTCCCGCCAAACGGACCTCTCCCGTACCCCCGCCGGTATCTCCCGCGTCTCCCGCTGGTCCTTCCTCACACAGTCTATAGTCGACTCGGTGTCCTTCGCTGGTCATATCACGTTTGCGATATTGGCTGATGGGAGACCTTCGCTTTCGCTTGTGGGGCCTGCTTTTTTGGCTTGTATGCTTTTTGCTTATGAGGCTGTGAGTTTTCTTTTTTCCCCTTCTTTTTCTTGGTGTATCCGTCTTCTTCTTCTCGTGTGTGTGTGTTGCTCATATATGTTGGATTTGGGATTTGGTTTGGGTGTGATGTGATTGTGATGTGATACTGACCATGTTATGGATGGATGGGTGGGTGTTATAGCAATTCGCACTTCTTATACATCAAATACAAGCCCCCGAAGATGCGGTGCCTTCTCCTCCACCCGCACCCGCAGCACCGACACCGACACCAACCGGTCCCACAGGCTCACTTTCACTCACTCCAGCAGAGGTTCCTACATCTACGCCCGCCCAATCACCACCATCACCACCCGCACCGACTCCAATCCTAACCCCAACCCCAGCTTCTACTTCCATTCTTTCGTCATTTGTACGCCATATTAGAACAGACCCTCATTCTAGACTATGTAAGCACCGCTCCACCTCCCTCCCTCCATTTTCGTGATCTAAAAACCCTCCAAACAAAAACTCAGGGCTCACCATGTTCATATTCCTATCTTTCATTGTCCGCGTCATCGTATCCCCCTCCATGACGCTCCTTTTTGTGGGGAGCATGTATTCCTTCTTCTGGATGCCGCAGATCATAAGGTCTGCGCGGAGGGGAAGGAGTAGTGGGTTGACGGTTGAATATCTTGTTGGGACTACGGTTTGTAGACTTTATTTTGCGCTTTGTGAGTTCTTTTCTTTTCTGGCGGTAGTGAGCACGCACTTATGGTTTGATTAGATTTCTTGGCGTGTCCTAAGAATGTGCTCGATGTCGAACCGAGGTGTGAGTGGTCTATCTATTTATTCTCTAGCCTTGATGTATTTCGTAATAAATTTTTGCGGAATGATCAGCGTGGATATACCTCCTCGCTATCTTCATGTTCCTTCAGGTATTCGTCGTCATCCTTCAAGAGCGCCTCGGACCAGCTTTTTTCCTCCCAAAACGGGTAAGCCCATTTCCTTTTTGGTCTGTTTACTGTTTCGCTTACCTCCTCCCCACCTCAATTATAGTTCGTCAAAGCACAAACATACGACTACCACCCTCCAATGCCCCTCCCCGATTCTGAGTCACCAGAACATTCCCTCGGGAACTGCGCCATCTGCATGGACGCTATCATCCTCGACACTCCCACTCGACGCCGTTCCAAGTCGACTGATGAGTGCAAGGAGCTTGGTACTGGCGGTGGAGGCGGTGGCTTGTTGAACGCTATGCAGATGGGTGTTGTCGGGGCACGTGCGGCAAAGAAGAATTATAGCCTTGCGCCGTGTCATCATTTATTCGTGAGTCTTATTTTTTGGAGGCTATTTTTTGTGTTCTTCTGATTACTTATCATTTGTATATTAGCACACGGAGTGCCTTGAACGGGTACGTCTTGGATCATTTCCTATTTGTATTCACTGAGCTGATTATCTGTTGTCCTGCCAATAGTGGCTCGCTATCAAAGTTCGTCCCTCATTTTTGTTTCCATGTCCGTGTCTGTCACATTACTGACTCAGAATACCCCAGAATATCTGTCCTCAATGTCGAAGACCTCTTCCCCCTCTCTGATCAAGCAAAGAATATTAACCTTGGTTCTCATTTCTAACAGTCCTGTACTCTACGCAATTCATTCTGGAACAATGTATGACGTTATATAGACGGACCTATTGCTGTTTACTAATTTTCGCATATATCAAACGAACAATTGTTTAATTTATACATGCTTTATTTTGTAGACCTCCTGGACTATATTTTACTGTTTACCCTGCCAAGGAAGTCAAATCCGAGGGCTCGTCATCGAGGCAAATGCTTACAACAGCAATACATATTCAGCCATACCTATCATACTTCTGCCTGGTCACAGTGATCTTGTCCTGTTTCGACACCTCGTTCCTTGGTGGAGTGGGCCATTGCTTTGCATGGCATGTATGAGTCAGCCTTGTTTTTTGTTTCAATTTTACAGCTGAAGAACTACAAGTATATGTCATGCACACAAATGTATAGTCATATTTTATATTTGTGGCAATATTTGTGGTAATTAAATAAACATGCCTGCCTCTGGTTATTATTATTATTATTATTTTAATCCTTGTTTTACTTCTATTGGGGCGAAGCCCTATGGTGGAAGATAAACTACAGGTAAAGGCTTGGTTGCTGCATAGGGAGACTGGTTTAGTGTTGCCACAGTCATGATCGATGTTTTTCAGAAAATTTGAATTATGGTATCAAGGAAATTAGCTAAAATTGTGGGAATATTTGTGGAGATAGGACACATAGAAAGCTGAGGGGTCATATATTGGCCCGAAAGAATCAGACCAGAATTTCCCACACTATGGAGCAGTCACAACTTTGGTCGCAAATTTTAACTGTTTCAGTCATTTGCTAATAACTCAAGACTAAAGCCCCCAAATGACTGAGGTCTTTAAATAACCCCTCGGATTTTTGAGTCATATGTCTTGTCAAATATTCGCATGATTTTAGCAAATTTCCCTAATAGGTAAATCTCATTTTTTGTTTTGGAAAACATCAGTCATGACCGTGGCAACACTAGACTGGATCAATGACTGCTGGCCATAAGAACGGCTGCAGAGGGGTGTATGCTGATTGGGTGAATGAGTGGTGGTGACAGGATTGAGTGCGTGTGGTGGGGGATATTATGGGTACTATGTGCATAGGTTGGAATAGTTGGTATACAGTATGTGATGAATAGAGTGGGACTGTATGTATGTGTGTATATGTGTGGAGTGATGTGGCATGGGAAAGCAGTGAGTATGTGCATATATTGTGAGGCTGAGAGATATGGGGGCAGAAGTAGTGATGTGCTGGGCTAGGCTTGAAGCTCTGAGCCCGCCAAGCTGAGCCCGTTCAAGCCCGGCCAAAGCCCAGCCCTGACAAGGGCTCCAAGTGGGCTCAGGCATGGCTTGAGATCTCAGAAGCCCAAGCCTGGGGCTCAAGCCCGGGCTTCCACATATGGTGGTTTGGCACCTCTGTCCTCAATTGAAAAGGCTTATAATAAGTGTTTTTCTCCCTAGGGATGTTAATATAATTATTTTTGTTATTTTTGTTACTAACCTGATATTATTACTGACTCGCAACATTATCAGGATCTTTGGCAACCACAGGTGAACAAGTTTAACTTGAAGGTATGCTCATGCCTCTAAAAATTTTGAAGTATTATAGTAATGTGACACTCACAGCAAACATTGGGGGCCTGTACAATAGTTACACAAACTTTGCACCACAGAACACGTGTCGGAAAATGCTGTTCAAGTTTCCATCGACTGGTGGGTGCCAAGTATCAACTCATCGGGTTTCTTGGTGTAATATAAGCTGATGTAACTCGCATTCAATGTTATGCGATATTTCTGATGATATTCTCATGCACACATTGGTACGAGAAACATTTTTTAGACCTGGCATCTCAGTATTACCATTTTGGGAGACAAGCCCAGGCCTGAGCCTAACCAAGCCCAAGCCCAGTCAGGCCCTCAGCTCAGGGTTGGGCTTGAGTTTTGTGAAGCCCAAGCCTGCCAAAGCCCAGCCCAAGCCAGGCCTGGCACATCACTAGGCAGAAGAGGGAGGAATGAGAAGGGAAAAGGAGAAAAGGAGAAGAAAGGAAGATTTAAGTAGAAGATGAGAAGGGTGGGTTGGTGGAGTTGTCTGCAGGGGAGGGGGAGTGAGTATGGATTATATGTGGTCTTCTTCGTCAAGGGTTCAGCAGTTCAGAGTATGCTCTCTCTTTTTTTAAGCTGCCTCTGTTTCTTCAACTGACCTGTTGAATGGTCTATTCAATAGGTCCAGTATCCAGTTCTGGCCCTCACCATTTATGTCTATGCCATTGGGGATTTCCAACTCCCTGTGTGTAGTTTTGAATCTCCCTGTCTTTCCAATGAATTTGAAAAGGGGTTTTATTGCCTTCAGGTGTGAAAGGAGGGTTGTGAGGGATCTGGCTCCTCATTTCAGGGTAAATAAGAGGACATGGCAGTGACGTTCATATACGGGGCACGATAGGAGGAAGTGGTGTACAGTTTCATGTGCATCTTTGCACACTGGGCAAATGGGGGAGTCAGCACACTTCATGTTATGTAGGTGTTTGTTGAGTGGCACATGGCCGGTATGTAGCTGTATAAGGAGGCCAGCATGCTTGCAGGATAAGCCATTAGCCATCTTCAATAGTGATTGGATGGCATGGATGGATTGACACCTTGCAATTTTCTCCATTGCAGAGACTTTCTGAGCGCATGTGAGGCATCTTGTTTCAGGGCTTGTGGCATCATTTGTTTGGTAGTGGATTTGCTGTTGGGTAGTGTGTTTCAAAATTCAGGAGGGAGTCTGTTGGGAGGGCTGTCAGTGTCACCTTTCACAGCTTGTTTGACTTGCCTATCTGCTTCCTTATTCCCTTCAACATTGAGGTGACTTGGGATCCAACAAATGGTGATGTTGATGTTGCAGAACTTCTTGGCACGTGGTACTTTTTGTGGAGGATGTCAAGGAGGTAATGACTGGGTGTGGGTTTGATGGATTGTGTGGATGATATCAAGGCTTGATTGTCCATATACATTGAGACACACCGGCCAAAGCTGCTGGTTTCCTTGTGAAGTAGTTCTTGTGCCATTATTTCACCCACTACTTCACCTCCGTATATGGTGTGTTTGGTTTCTGGGCCTAGACAGTAACAGAGGACATGCTTAGTAGTCCTACCTTGGTGGTGGTGGTATAGGACTGCTGAAGCTCTGTTGTTTCCTTTTATGCTGGATCTGTCTGAATAAATTCATATGAAAGCCAAATCGTCTTCTTCTTCCTGTATGGTGATTTTCTTTGTTGGTGCTATTTGGGTTTTAACGCCTGGTTGCCATTTCGGGGTTTGGCATACTGAGTGGATGGTTTCTGTGTTGTCTGGGTGGATGTCAAGGGTGTTCATGATGTGGTGGAGGGGGGATGGGAGTTTTTTTGGGTGTATGCTGGCAGCTTGCTGGATGTAAGGGGCGAGTGGGTGAGTGCCGGGTAGGGTTGCAAAATGTAATGCGGCATGCTGACATATTTTGTTGATAGTGATGTGCATTAAGAGGATGGCTGCATGAGCATCCAGAGCAACAGTGGGGGTGGAGGGTAAGGCTCCTGTGATGAAGATTGCTGATGTGTGTTGGACACAAGCAAGCTTTGTTGCAAAGCCGACTGAGCCTCGTTTTTTTTTCTTACCTGGTTCTGGGTCATAGATTGGTTGGCACCAGATTTCTGCAGTGTAAAGCATTTTTGTGAGTACAACTCCATTGTGTAACTTATGGGCAAGGAGGCTTGGTATGCCTTGTCATCCCTGGGACTCCATGATTTATGGCTTCCTCCCGTTCATCCCTGTCAGTGTGTAGTCCTTCAGATAGCAGGTTGTGGTGGTGCTGTCTCTTGATATCAGCCATTTTCCAGGAGTTATTGGTGTATTCTGGTGGGTCAGATCCAGGGAGTTTCAGTGAGTAGATGGGTTCTCTTGGGGTGTTGACCTTATTAAGAGCAGACCAGTATTTGGTTATGGTTTTGCCTTAAATGTGGAAGCAGACCTTAGTTGAATTCTTTGCTTTCTGGAATCTATTTTTTGGAGTCTTTTAATCTGGTCATGGATTGGGCCTGCTATTGCTACAATTTCTTGCTCATTCACATTCGGTTGGTTCTAAGGGTGAGCACAAGTGCACCCGTGGGTGACCCAGATCCGTACCCACAGGTTTACAGGCTATCAAAATTCAAACTCAGATCCGTGCAAGTAATATAGTACAGGTGACCCGGATCCGCAGGTCAAGTACCCGTAAAAATGCAAGTACTTGTTACAGTTAAGGATGTGCCACTGCACCACGATCACCCATTGCACCATTTCTCGTTTTTGAGCTCTGGCTGCTCAATTCACACAATTCCTTTTGTATATTCCCATTATATACTTCATGAAACAACTTGGTGGATGCTTGGTATAATTTCCCTGGACCATTGGCCCTTCTAAGACTGGACTTTAGTTGGTCACAAACCGAAAATTTGGTGCATTTTTGGTTTCTTTCATCCTCCAGTGTTGAATTTTGTTTTTTATGACTTGGTTTTGCATTACTAATGACCATGTACATCTATGGGTCCGAATTAAGCAAATACTTGGGTGTGTGTGTGCAATGTATGGCATGCAGCGAGAACTGCCCAATATACAGGACTTGGCTTTTTAGCCCCAGAAGATGGCATCTGATTTTAGTCAGCCAAACTTCCCAGGCAGAGGCACATCATAATTTGAATGTTAGACAATGCCAATGGGCACCTGCTACATAATCCACGCAGTTAAATATGATTCTGAACAGGTAAGGGATGACCGGGAGAATAGGCCCGAGCCGAAGAGGCGCCGGACTCAATATCACACTAATTTATGAGCAACACGGTGATTTCAAAACTAAACTCAAGCTTATTGACCTCTAATACTGCAGATACCCATCACTTACAATGGTTGGACGTGCAGAATCTCACACTAAAAAGAAGCAACACATACGTGATCGCGAAGAAGACCTCTGAAAACAAGCCATTGCAGCATACAATGCTGAGCTCCTCAAGCCTGAAACAAAATGCAAATCGGCTTGAGCTGTGGCTCGAGACTTTGTTGATTTATACAGAAAGGAAACCGGGAAAGAGATCAAGATGCATCATACATTCTTGACACGCAAGACCAATAGATCCGGCAGGACAAGAGCAGAGGCAAATGCAGCCCGTTCATGGTTACTCAATGACGAGCACGATATTGTCATCAAATACATAGGTGAGTGTAGCGCTTGAGGCTTCCCTTTAAGCCATCGTAGACTTTAAGAGCATGTTAATGAGATTCTACGAGCTCGGTTGGGGGCGAAGTTTCCGTTGGGAGGAGTTGGCAAGAAATGGAGCCACCGCTTTGTGGAGAAGTATTCAGACCAGATCAAAATGTCTTGGTCTACGCCATTAGAGTCAAAGAGAGGGAGGGCAGTCAATGAGCACATGGTGAAGGCATGGTTTGATTTGGTGGAGGAGGTGACGACGAAGTATGGCATCATGCCAGAGACAACTTATGGGGTGGATGAGGTGGGGACAAATCCATTCAATGGTGAAAAGGAGTGGGTCATAGGAGCAAGACAGGCTGCCCCACAGTACCAGCAGCGAGACGGCAACAGAGAGAATATCACTGTGCTTGTGACCATCTGCGCAGACAGAACTACCCCACCTCCCGCAGCCATCTTCAAGGGAAGAGCCTTCCAGACAAAGTGGAAGCAAGATAACCCTGCAGATGCTGCGTGAGTACTTTGATATGATACACAAGTCAAAATATACTCACAGCATGTACAGCATAGCCTACTCAGAAAAGGGATGGACTAACGGAGAGATAGGCATTGAGTGGATCAAGTTCTTTGATGAAAAAACACGCGAGAAAGCAAACGGTCAGCATAGGCTGCTGCTCGTAGACAGGCACAACTCACATTACACCTGGGGCTTTCTCGAGTATGCCCATGCCAACCAAATAATTGTGCTCTGCTATCCGGCACACACTACTCATCTATTGCAAGGCTTGGATGTTGTTGTCTTTGCCATCCTGAAGAGGATGCTGAGTGACAAGCGCGACCGCTGGGAGCGGGAAACGGGAGAGATGGTTAGCAAGAGTAATTTCCTAGGCATTTACGGACGGGCTCACCTGCGTGCACTAACATCGGAGACCATCAAGTCAGCCTTTCGAAAGACCGGGATCTGGCCATTCAACCGAAACATCATTTCGGAAATGGATATGGCCCCGAGCAAGGAAACATCGTGCGAGGGGCATCTGCCTGCTACAGTGAGTCCCAAGGTGGACATTCTTGCAAAGTTGTTGCAAGATTTATCGGTCAGACCAGCAGCAGGAGCTGATAGTGAGATGGATGATGTCGAGGGCCGCGTTATGATGGAGGATGAGGAGAATGAGGTTTTGAGGAACACCCAGCAGGGGGTGGCAAGCAGAGAGACTGAAGTGCAATCAAGCACATCGTGGACAACATCTGATCCTGTTGATGTGATCAGGGCGGCATTCACAAGCTTATCAGCAGGATTGCTGGCGCACCTATTTTTGAATGGACCCATCTCTTCTGATTCGGCAACCCCACCTGATGTCAATCAGCCCATCCCTGGTCCTTCTATGCGCCTGCGGGGTTTTGTACCATGAACAACGATCGAGGAGGCCCTTTTGATGGCGCTACGAGACACCGAGACTCGCGAAGATGCCTTGAAGCTTCGAATTGCCCAGCTCCAGGCTTCGAACGTACTAAACGCTCTCTACTGTCAAAAGTTACGTGGTCAGCTGGCGCACAAAGAAAAGAAGACAAAAGAAAAGAGGGATGGAAAGGGGAAGGGGAAACTGATGGGAGACGGATTACCTTGTTTCCTTTCAGGTGATGTCTTCTATGAGATGGTGGTGGAGTTTGAGGCATGGCAGAAGCGAGAAGCCAGGGAGGCAGAGGCAAGGAAGCAGGCACAAGTGGCTAATGCTGAAGCATTAGTGTTGTGGAAGAAAGAGGACAAGGAGAAGGTGGCAAAGAACAATGAGGTGCGTCGCAAGCACAAGGAGGCTATGATAGTGTGGGAGGAAGCTCACAAAGCCGCCCAGGCCGCGAAAAAGCGCTTCACACTCGGAAAACCTACGCTGGGAGTCATTGAGAAGGGTACCAAGCGACCCACGGGACCCAAATATGCGGAGGTGGCGAGCGATGGCGAGCAGAACGATGAAGAAGACGACGATGACGACTGATCGATTATATTTCATCTTATTGCCGGATTTTCGGACCATTTCCCGATCCGTGGTGCAATGGGCCGTCAAACCCTGAAAGGCATCCTCTCCGGCACTTCGGCTCTGTAGCAATAACGGCTTGTTGGATTCTCTCAAAATTCTCAATACACTACCCCGAGATACCTCTCGTAGTACTTAGAATATAATTAGATATGTAGATTAATGCATAGATTTCTGATAGACTCGAAACCAGTCTCTATCAGGTACTATTTAATCTGAGGGAATGCACAGTGGTTGATCTGAGGGAGTGGACCGAGCGGACGGAAAGAGATATATGTGGTTGTGCGGAATAGTACCTATAGAGACTGGTAGAAGTTTCATCAGATCGAATACAGGAACTTTCAAAGTCTGACATTTCTATTTGCAGTAGGCAAGCACATGATTACATGAGCACGTGCCCATGCGTCAACAAGGTAAACACGCATATTCTTTGCCAACGGCCTCGACTCTAAATGCTATGGCGAGCTCTAAACGTGGCCGAAATGACGAGAATAGCCCACTTACATTCATAGATCATTCGACTCCCATTCCCAAGCGCCCTAGACTCAAAGCTCTTCCATTGACACCTATTGAAATCAAAAATATACAGGCGAAGCATGCACGGACAGCCAAGCAGGTCCTCGATACAAAGGAACGGGTGGGTTCAAAATCTTGTGTCGAGCATGTTCTCAGTAGCATTACAGCTGCAGGTTACGAAACCCTGTATGCTTTTGTAGATGAGCTGCTGAATACTCGAGATCAGCAAATATCCTCACGGGTCTCCAAAATGCTTGGTCAGCACGGCGAAGCTATTCTCAACAATATTTGTGCTCGCCAACCAGACCTTGCTACTCAATGGGCTGTAAACGTTTCGGGCCAAATTCTGGCCGAAGAAGGTCAACGGCTGGCCAATTATTTGTGGCCAGCAGCAGATCGGGGCATGTCTGATGTGCTTCAAAACTTCTCACTCAAGAAGATTATGGCCGACGCAGAACATATTGTGCCGACGCTGTGCAATCTCCTCCGTCAAATTGCGACGAATTCCAAACCGAATGCAAGAGACAATGTATGAAAGGATCACAGTCTTGTATGCATCTTTCCTTCTTATTTAACTATTTCTGATTGGTGATGGATTGTATAGGTACTCGCCACTGTTATCTGCATGCTCGCCCAGACCCGTAATGAGCAGTCAAGCAAATTCCAGACAACGATGTGCATTTACCTGTTGGCTTGTGGCGCCTCACGCTCCCAATTTGATGTTCTGAACCACGCCGGATTCACTCTGTCTTACTCTTCTGCAATCGGGAAGATTAAAGCCCTTGGCCAAGAACGTCTCCTTGAGATTGTTGGCCTTGTACGTGAGTGTGCATTCATGATTATATGGGACAATCTCAACATAGCCTTCCGAGTTGGCGAACAACGGAAGGATTCAAAAGATCACTTCGATAACAGGACAACCGCAACCCTCATCCCACTTTATGATGTCAAATTCGGTGGAATCCCCCTGAACTCCAAACTGCACCGAGACAATCATCAGCCTGTTATTGACTTTACACATGAAGATCTCCTTCCGAGCCGCCAGCAAGTTCAGGAACTCGAGGCTGAGCAATTGTGGCACATTGAAGATATTCTTTTCGATGCATTTCCGGACCTTCAATCACGCTTTAAGGATAAAATTAAACCGGTCACAAATATTCTTCCCATCCCCATCCACCAAACCGAGCAGTACCCACTTCCTGCTATGCATATCGACGAGTCAAGCCTCGAGGGTACGCTTGGAGTCCTTGAGAATATTATCACAAAGACTCTGAAGCTCTCAGGGGAGGATCTAAAGAAGCACGGGATCATCCTTTGTGCTGGAGATCAGCTGACGATGTCCCTGCTTGATAAGGTGATTATTTTGCCCTCTTTTCATTCAATGGCTAACCACCATATAAACCAGGCATCTGCATCACGTCGTGATGATTCGGAGCTGGTGGACAATGTCGGACGTTATACTGAAGGCCAGCTTGGGCTCTTTCACGTCAAAATTGCAGGCAACCGTATGATCACAAATGAATACTGGGGTGTTCCGAATAGCATTTCCCCGTGGTCGCTTTGGAAGATCAATTTCCTTCTGGGCCGAAAGGCGATCTCAGCGGGCTGGAAAGCTAAAACACTCCCACCATTCCGACCAACATATGAACTCATTCTTCAACTTGCACTACCCGCCAATATACTTGAGGGATTTTGTATATTTTGTCCAAAGGACACACTTGAACAGTGGGTGGCTGACGTTACAGACTATGACGAAATACCACACATTGTAAAGAAGGTTCATTCCGAATTATGCTCTGCTCGACGTGTTGCCGAACTGCGTCAACATCCTGATGCAAAGTGAGATATTCCTTTTGAGAATATCCAGCTCTTCAATCGTGATGCACTCAAATTACGGGCGCTGAAGTACTCAATCAAACGAGGTGATGTAGGGACTGTCATCAACATTCTAGCAGATTGGATGCTCATGTTTCGAGGTATCGGCAAAATGCCAAAGTATGCTGATGCATTATTTCATTTACTCGCGTCCCTAAAGCGAATGGATGCTCGGCTGCGGTATGGTGTTAGGGTGCTTTAGGCCCATCGTTGGTGCTGATTCTACTTTCTAGTGATGGTTTCTTGAAGAATTGGTTAGCCAACTTGACGGGCAAGATCGATGGCTTCAAGGAGATGGATCTTCTTCAAGAGCACCAGAATTTTTGGGCCAAGGTTACGAGTCCTTAGTTTACTAAGGAGTCGTCTTTAATCCGAGCTCTCTGCCAAATTTTGCGGATCTCGTGACCCGATCGATGGCGGGAATTTCCTTCTAATTATGGGCCATTTGCTGTGCAAACCTGCCTACTTTTGTGTCTTTTGGAACGGAACAAGGTATCACTTTTGAAAATGTTTTGTATTTGATTTATGATATTTTGTCCATTGGTTCTTTTGCTTCCAAATTGCTCGCGATCGTGGATAATATGCCATCTGCACCTATTCCCATTTTTATTTTGTGAAATTCCGCCCAGCGAACGTCATGGTTGCCCGCTTAAAAAATGTCACGGTATGTCACACTAGCTTGGTATGTGGCAAATGTCGCCTAAATGTCACGCTTTGGGCCAATTTGTCATGCTTTTGACATCTTGCTGTCCTCAACAGCAAGGATAGCTCATGTGGCCTTGAATCATGACATATACAGCATCATATACATGTGGGTGTAGCCTGAATTTTTACAAAAGGAATGGATGTTATTATGATAATTTGAGCAAGACCATTTGATATCAAAGTCCACTTTTGAAATGTTTCTTCTATTCAGCATGGATAATCTATAAATAATTATAAATCTATCACTTTATTCTCCTTGGCCTACCTGTATTTAAACAAACAGAATTGAGGCAATTGCAGGAAAACTGGGCTTGCAATAATGGAATTTCAAAGGTGGTACCCCTTATGTAAGATTTCAAAAGCTGGACCAATGATAGTGTGTATGTAAATAAACAAACTGCTGTGGCACTGAATTTAGTCTGGCTAATATGTTAAGTAGGCCTGTTTGTCTTCATTGTGCAACTTTGCATTGTTAACTGTGGAAACTTTCCCAGGAATGTCCAACCTGATGCAACATGTAACATGTTTCCATACTGTGAAATTTTACATAGAAAATAATATGACACTTGGCCTCTATATTTTTTACACAGTACACCTAAAATAAATTCTGATGGAGCATTTTTGGTCCTTAAGCTGAAATCAGGAGGCAGGAGGGAATATGGTTTGGTAATGTGGGATGCCACATTGCTGGTTTTAATAATAATAATAACTCCTTTCAGGCACCTGTTAAAATTTGAATTTATGATGGAATGTTTCAAAGCAAAATTAAAGGACTTGTATTTGCCGTGTGAAGCATCAGCCCTCTTTCTTCAAGTTTGCTAACTACCTTTCATCTCATGTGCTGACTTATCATATGTGCAGATTATCTATAACGCACGTGGCTCAAATCGTAGCTGGGCTTGGCTTGCAATGGTCACAGTGTCCATTTTCACTCTCCATGATGTCATTTGACGGGTCCAAGTTAGTTACAAGATACCATACAACAGCATTTCCCACACAAGCCCTGCAGCGAACGAAGATGTTCAGGAAATCCGCAACTATCTTCAGAAAGAGACTCTGCAAACCTATATGCCAAATCGGAAGGGAAATGAGCATGCCACACCAGTTTGTGATCTTGTATCAGATGGTGCTGCGTATGCAAACACAGCTGGCACTTTCAACAATTTCTGACGTGACACTCGTAATGCGACAAATCATGGTACTGCACACGGCAGTAGCACCAACACTGATGACACGAGCCAAACAATTGCCAATGAAGAGGCCGATATTGACCTTGGCGCAGACACAGATCTCAATGTTGATGACCTCGCAATGGATGAAGAGGAATTCCCTGTGGGAACAGAAATTGCGGATTTCGTGTCAATGACCCGCAAATTTGTGCATGAGCTATCCCATTATGAGTAATGGTTATCACCGACTACTTATTACAAGAAATTTATGTTCCATGACCTCGTCTTATTCCCCTCCCTCGTTCTGCACCTGCAGCACTCCTCCCACCCCTTGCCCCCCTTCTGCGAGTTGCTCTCCCTGTTCCCCTAGATTGATTAGCTCCAGTCTCTGCATTAGAATTGTTTTGTAGATATGTTGTTGGTGTAAGTGTCTTGACCCAGCGAGGCTGTTGAGATGTTCCACCATAGAAACTTTCAACACTGACTTCAGAAGGAAGTGATCACATATCTTCCAGCTCTGCTTCCTTGGTTGCCATGTTGATGTCAAATGCTGAATATATTGTTTGAAGCCTTTCCAAGAGCATGCGGCCATACTCAGTGACTTCTCCAGCGCCTGTATTGAAACTGATTGGCCAACGAGCATGACACATGAACTCTTCCATTGTCTCTCCTCGCTCACCACACACTGCTAGCTTCTCTATAACACCATCATCAAGTAGTGCTGAGCCTGCAATGATAGAGGTGCCGCCATAAAAATGGTCTAGCAATTCGTTATCGCGCCATTGGGACAAGTTATCCCGCACAGCATCCTCCAATGCAGAGGGTAACTTGCACTTCTTTCCCCACTTCAGAGCTGGTGCTTTGTCAAGAGTTATTCTTTCAACTTCAAAAAGTCGTGGTTCACAGTTGTCACAGCACCGTTGTTATGCCTGCGATGTCTATATGGTCTGGGACCAACACAAACACCACAACAAGATCTAATAAATGCGAGTTGGCGAGTAACCCTTCCAAGAGTGATAAGATAAGTAGTGTAGTGCAGTCGCGATGTCTCGATGTAGATCGCAATGTTTTGACGTAACGCGCGACGTCAATGTCGAGGTTCCACGGAGATCTGACAAGTATATGTTGCCCAGATCCGAAGATACTAAAGGTATATCAAAACAGTACGAGTATTGACGAGAGACTATGACAATTATGGCGATGTCGATGTCGAGATACGAAGTGTGAGACGAGACTAAGCGAGTTCGATGTTTTTCTGAGTTCTGATGAGTGGGGAAAAGTGTTCTTCTTGAATCAAAGAGAAGTACAGAATATATACTGTGGTAAGGAATAGAGATAAAACCGAGTTTCCCAAGGTAATAACAACAAAAAGTAAATATATAACCAAACATCGCAAAGTCGAACCTGATACAAACCATAAATGTATGCCGAAACTCCTACCGGCGATATCGCGAGGATCGATAATGCCGAGACCGAAGGTCGACCGACGTCTGATGAAACTCCGATAGGCTGATCCCATCATTCTGTTGCGATCACGCCGATATCGACGTGCCAGTCGAGTTGGAACCTTGAAACGAGATCATATGGTCGTTTAGGGGACTGATGTGAGACTTAGGACATCAGAATTGATGCGGAATGGATGCGGAACGAGTTTATCGACTTAGTGTGGTATGATAGCGGACACATGTGTCGATCGGCGATACATCGGAACGCGTCAATATCGAGATCGCGGAGGATTGACGAGGTCCGGTGCGATGTAGAGATATCGGATAGGTGATTATTGTCAGATTTGGTGCCTAGAGTGAGTGCGTGCATATCACCATGTACCAGGGAGGGGCTGATATGTTGTGGTTTCAGGGTAGGTAAGCTGCACTGTATAACAATGAGACCACAATCTCGCAGATAGCTAATATTGGACTGACTTGTATTTCTGGCAACAAATGACCCAAAGTGGAAATTTATCCATGAAATCTTGTGTGTGTCAAAAGCCTAAATGTCTCTTTTTTTTTTTGCAAAACTTACCCAAGGATAGGCAGGGGGTGTGCACCAGAGTTCTTGGTGAAAGTAGGCACCCTGTATGGTCCTGGGAAAGCGGCTGTGCTACCACTTGACAAGCAGCTAGCTTTTTAAATTACTGAAATACTTACAATGAAATTTACATATTCTGCTGCATAGACTAATATTAATATATACTCTTGTATCTCTTTCAATCTGTTCCTTTTCTGATCATGACCATCAGAATGAGCTGTTGAACCTGTATCTGATCTTTTTCTAGCAATGCAAAACTCACTGTGAGAAGGGATGTCACCTTGCTTCACAAGGTCTCTCAAACCCAGGAATTGCCACATGCCAAAAATCCACAGTGCCAAACAAAGAATGTGGTGCATGACTATTAGTATAGTTCATTTTGAGTCCAAATACAGAATATTTTATCACAACCGGATTAGGCTATTGGTACCATTTGGCAACAGTATGTCTGTCACAAAAGGTGGCATCAGCATGCCCCTATCTGTGCTTCATTCTTAGTCCAAACACAAAATTTTTGATTACAGCTGGATTAGTTTATTGGTACCGTTTGGCAACAGCATGTCTGTTGCAGAAGTCGGTTGTTTCTACCAAAGCAAGGTGTTGGACAACAACATCGGCCACTGGTGAATGAAGTGTTGACCATTATCAGGTCATTGGGTGATCCATCACCTGCCTGACATAAATTGATTCAAAACAGGAGCATAGCATAATTAATATAGTTTAACTCTCCAAATTTTGACTTTTTGAATCTGATTTAGACATTTTAAATACCCTCCTCTTAAATTTCTCACCATCTGTATGCTGAGAGATACAATTATAGACCCTCTGATACCAAGTTTGCTGACCTGGCCGCACAGATTACAAGTCACCAAATGCTACTTGGTTTCTGGGTCAATTACATTTTGTGGTCCCATTCAGGCATGTATAATAGATTATTCTGTGAATCTAGAACACTTCCAAAAGCCATTTATGATGTGCTATAAGGGAATATTTGTATATTTTGCTACCAATGAGGAATGGTTTGCCAAGGCATTGAGAGCAGTCAAATAAATGATATTGATGCATGAAATGATGGTATATACTGTACATGGGGATAGGTCATCACAAGCGCCCCTTGGCTCACTGGTAGCTACAGGGCTAAAAAAGTGAAGGGAGGGGTACAGGAGGGTGGGTGATAGGTAACAGGTATCCAGTAATGTAATAGAAAGGAAATCATCAGTGGGGAATGTATGAGGATGCCATATAATGGGGAGATGCTCTTGAGTGATGCTGCAGTGAAGGGGAGAGTGTATGGGGGTGAGTATGGGGGCATGGTAGCAAGGTGACATATTCTAACTTACCTGGCCTTTTGAGTCCAACTCAAATGGTACATATGTGGTACATTGGCATAGGGAGCCCAAATCAGAGGTGTTGTGACTATAGGACATGTGGAAAAGTCAGAATAATGGGGGGGCTGCATGCCATATAGTTGCACCACCTCTTGTTTGGGCTCCCCTATGCCAACATACCACGTATGTACAATTTGGGCTGGACTCCAAAGGCCAGGTAAGTCAGAATATGTCACCTTGCTACCATGCCCCCATACTCACCCCCATACACTCTCCCCTTCACTGCAGCATCACTCAAGAGCATCTCCCCATTATATGGCATCCTCATACATTCCCCACTGATGATTTCCTTTCTATTACATTACTGGATACCTGCTACCTATCACCCACCCTCCTGTACCCCTCCCTTCACTTTTTTAGCCCTGTAGCTACCAGTGAGCCAAGGGGCGCTTGTGATGACCTATCCCCATGTACAGTATATACCATCATTTCATGCATCAATATCATTTATTTGACTGCTCTCAATGCCTTGGCAAACCATTCCTCATTGGTAGCAAAATATACAAATATTCCCTTATAGCACATCGTAAATGGCTTTTGGAAGTGTTCTAGATTCATAGAATAATCTATTATACATGCCTGAATGGGACCACAAAAGAAATTAAAAGATAAGTAAAATAATTGATGGGATACTCAAGCTTATTGTTGAGGAATGATGAACACGTGTGTGCTGCCATGCTGATCAGTTGACCTGATTTGGTGTGAGAGCCTCCCAAAGTTCAGCCTGCTAAGTCTGCTAGTGAGCAACAAGGACTGCTGTTCCTGGCGATGACTCTGGCTATCCAATTCTCAAAAGTTTCTCTAAGTCCCCAGCATTCAAAAGGAGGTAAGAAAGGTCTTACAATCTTGCACGGGAGTTACAAATTTCCGGTGTTAGATTGATCATACTATGCTTACATATTACTAACCTATTGTGGGATTACCAGGTGACTACCACTATGCCTGTGTCAATACCCATATCTTGCTATAGATTGGATCTGACACACTTGTGGACTGAAGGAATTCAACTTAACAAGGGATCCTCCATGGACCCCCTCCCCGTCTAACATACTCTAGTTAAAAGAATCATGTTATTCCGATGGTTCTTTCACAGTGATAGCTGATATTTACTAAAACAACTACCAAGTTGTGATTCCAAACGCAAGGAACCACTATTAGTGCAGAACATTAAATAATCGAGTAAATTCAACAGTATCGTGCTATACATGAATCCCTTAATTGCAATATAAGGTGCAGGCGACTCAGATTGGATTATACTTGGGGGGTCTCTGTTCGAACAAAAGCAGGCATTGCCAAGTCCTCTTCATCTAATCGAGTGTCAGTTGTTTTTTGCACGCTGATCTGAAGCTATGAACATATGAAAATGCAGTATTGAGTAAATCTAAACCGGACGCATGAAATGGTGCTCACAACCTTCATATCCACTGTCTGGCTTCCCGAGCTTTCCGACCCATTATGCTGCAGGAAGTCATTGTGATGTTGTGTTTTAGGTTTGGGGTATCATGCAAGCTTACGGAATGTTTTCCCCGTCCCCCACGACTTTCCCCAGAGAATTCAGGGAAGATGATAGGTAGAACATGACCACCGCTAGGTGTCGTCTGAACTCGGTTGTCGCTGAGTGCTTTCCTCGTGTTCAAACTGTATGTACTGTGTGGGAACAAAATTATATAAGACAAGCAATAATGACATACGTTGCCAATAGTGAGTTCGCGTATACTAGACAGGAATGATCAGAATCAAGGACGAACGTTGAGGAAACGCAACTTACATTTTGCAATCATGAAATGCAACCCAAGGAATATCCTGGAGAAATAGCTAAATCAGTATGTAGAGCACTAGATCGTCACACCCGAATCACCTGTCTGGTTTTCTGGTTAGTACAGAAATAAAAAGCAAACACTACATAATGAAGCGGCTTACTATGGGGCATCGTAAGCCAGCATATCATCGAAAGGATGGTGCCAACGCTGAGACGTGTGTAAATCACACAAAGTATTAGCTTGGACAAGATTGAAACATACCAAGTCAATGATCCATTCTCGAACGTGTAAAGCACCAACGAATCAATGATGTTATCCATACTGAGAGTTTTCGATGGAGTCAATGCTCAGATCGGCGAGCGCATTTGTTTCGGACGTACCCACGAGATCCTGTCCGGCTGCTCCGTAGCTTATAACATAAGGTAACGGTGATTAGAACATCTACAGCCGATGACAGCCCCAACCCAAGTGTGAAAAGCCACTGCATGCGTAAAGTAATTATGACGTAAATAATAGAAGTTCTGTAGCGCCAACTCACTCGGACTTTTTCGTAGAACCCTTTGAATGACTTGATGCGAATCCTGCAAGTCATTAGAAAAGAATAATCAGCGTAAGATTGAGTGTATAGAGAGCTTGATTACAGACATCTCCGCTGTCGTGACTGGAACAAATACGGCCAAATTCATCATTAGCGCGGTCAAAAGATTCTAGGCACTTACCGCAAGCAGAGCCTGCCCAACGCAGATGTTAGCAAAAGGAAGCAATGAGATATGAAGAGACCAATAACTCACACAGTCGTAATACTGCAAGAATAAGCTACGAAAAAGATATGAAATAAGATATGAGGGTAAACTAATGTTTCCATACTATTCGCTTACAATAGGAGCAGTGATACGCCAGTCATTTTTGGTCACTCCATTAGCTGATCAGCGTAGAAGAGGGATTGAAAACGATTTTCATGAACTTACATTTGTAAATCCGGCGAGCCATGAAACTGAAGAATAGTCAGACACTGCTCCAGCTTGAAAGGGCTGAACGCACCAGTGCACGAGGATCGTCAGTATTGCCTGATAAAAATTCGTCTCAGACAGTATCAGGCTCTCAAGCACAGGATACGTACCGTCACTACGATCGACATCTGGAGCGAGATCGGTCAGTGACAGAAAAATTGCAAGTGTCCCGACATACCGCGACTGTCCTGTCAAGGCAATAACAAATCAGTCGTAGAAACGCAGATAATCTAGCACTAGTGCACAAACCATGGGATAAAATCAACTCTTGCTACATCTCCGAAGTGAGGAATGAGGTAATTCCAAATCGACGCCATTATAAAGCAGGTATGCAGCACATCGAGAACCCTAGAAATCCTTTGTGTAGTAGTGCTCGTGCAGACTTAGAACTACTAACCAGACAACGCCAACCTACCAAAAGCAACAGGGATTTGTCGGTAAAGCGAGCAACGATGATTAGGGATATCGAACGCACGATAACTTTTGTCCGAACAGCATCTTTAGGATACAGTTTAATGTACAGAAATGATTGAACAGTGACGATGCCTGAAGTCGGAACGCATTATTGGGATGCCGCAAACATAGACAGAGATTAAATCAAATTACCTGAGAGACTGCATGCGGAAAACATGACTCGTAAACCAGAAACAAAACTACAATTGAATAGATGCTCACCAGCAAGCTAGAAATGCGCCCAAAAGCAGTGCACCGTAAGTGTTCTCAACAGTCGCATTCATTGGCAGCCGTTAGTGGATGTAAAGTATAGCGGCAATGGATCGGAGGCAAGTTGAGCCTTTAACCTCTTCGTGAATTCTTATAGACGCCCAGGTCCGATAACAGATCCAATGTATGTATCTGTAGGCACATGCCTATGCAAGGTGTTTTGAACCTTGAATGACAGTACGTTTTCGGTCCGTGCATAGCCTGAGGCTACTATTGTAAGTATGAACGTGAAGTCCGAAGTTGGCAGAGATCTAGAGAGCTGATCGCCGGGACGGAGTTAACTTGCGATACTGTAACAAGCCGTCGATGCCGTCTGGTTTCAAAATCAGTTTTAAACAATTGCCAGACGACTGGGACCTGAAAACACATACACGGCGGTGATATGGAGACTATGATCAACATAACCTGCGACGACCTAGAAGCCCAACAGTTGGCCCAACGGAGCACTGCATTTGATTACTAATCCATAAGCCTATTGTCTCTGCCTTCTGGCATATGATCGATGATTCGATTGGCTGATGACTGTTTTGACCTCTTGTTGTATGTCATGAAAGGGATTGGACCTGTCAGGACTGGACAAAGAACTTATGTACATATGTCATGTCATCCTATATACAGAGCTGTCGAGTCCTGGAAGCCATTTGAACACAATATCTCCCATCCCAAGGAGCCTCTCCACCGATCCTACTGCAAAATTTTTGAGCTCCATTTCGTAGCAGAGGTCGGCGAGCATGTGGCAAAAGAGAGCGATACGTTTTAGGTCGTCAAGACATTCAGTTGGTGTCACATTCGTTCTCCCAGGGGCCTGTTGCTGCACCATCCAGACCATCCATACAATTTCCGTGATGCTCGCCAACTGGCCTGCCAGCGTCTTGGAGCCCACAATATATGGAACGATCTGCTTCTTGCAAATTTCCAACATGGATCCAAGCATACCCAAGGAAACAGCATGGGGAACGATTCCCACCCACAAAATGAGCGCCTCCACCGACGCCTTTGCTCCATAAGGTAACAGCTCTTGCGGCTTCGTTGGCCACATGACTTGTTTGCCCGCTCGTGCCGCCTTCGCTGCGTTACGAGAGATTTTGTGAATGCTTTCATCCCTCGCAGGTTGTAAAGCATTATGAATAATCACAAACAGCAGTTGGCCCAGATCCGAGTAAGAACACGGTTTGCCTTGGTTGGGTCGCGCTGAGTTAGATACCACGTGCACCTGCCGTACGAATGCGTCCTCGGTGTCGCAATGGCACGTCTCGAGGGCTTCTGTTATGTCCTTCCGAAGATGCCAAGTCTCTGACCCAACATATTCGAAATCTTCAGGGGGACGAGGGGCTGTCAAAAGAGCCATACATGCGTTGTAGAGATTATGATGCTGGGTACGCAAGATCTCGCTGTTGGCTAGTCCTGAGTCTTTCCAATTCAAAGCCATAAGGCACCCATGCAAAAACGTAGTACAATGGAGTGGCTGGCGGGGATTGGCCACCGATGCGACAAAATCGTTAATGACCCGACTTGGGTCCAAATTTGTATGAGTGCGAAGTTCGCTCATCACTATCTGCTGTTGTGAGTGAAACTGAGAGTAGATAATTTGGACGGATCTACATACCATCCAACAGTGCTAATTTGTTGTTGCAAGATATGTCGTTCTATATTGGAAGATGCAGTGGCGGGTCACGGGTCAACCGGTCACGTTGTACCTGAATCGTCACAAATTGTCTATTATTTGTCTGTCTGCAACCGCTGGCTACTTCAAAAATTTGCTCGGCTATGTTCAACCTTCAAGTTCAGTTGCTATTTTGAATACACCGGAAACAAGTCAAACAAAACATAATAGCATTTATATTCTTTCAGCAGCTCCTCTCATGTTGGTAGGCCAAACGGAAGTTCGTTCCAAATGTTGGCCCGACCAACGTCAAGCATTGTCTCAGAAGAATTGATGCAGGAGCTGCAAAAACCATCTCCATCGTCGGAAGACCAAGTGGCCACAGCATAGCACACTGTTCGATCCCCAGAAAGTCTTGAAAAACAATGCCATCTTCAACTGTTTGCATTTTTCGATGTTGCTGCAACATAGAGATAACGTGACATCTGTGGCATGCATCCATTTGGATGTCTGGCTACGCTGTGTCCGCGCAGGCAAGCTTTCTGGTTTTCAGCATCTAGAAAAAATAAAATGGTGCGCGTCACCTCTGCGCACTCCCTCTAACATGTCCACAAAACCATACATTTCGCATGCGTAACACGAGGCTGCTGGAAGGATCGAGGTTAGACCGACTTATCGTGGCAAATCGACCGCACTGGAGTGTCAGCCTGATTCCAATATAATATCATCGCGCGTACCGTAGTCGCTCCATTTTTCCGAGGTTAAAGTATTTCTCAAATCTTCCGTGCTGAACCTCTGAATTTTTTGATCCAACTTGCCATGGCTACTGACAAAAAAGATGAGGCTTTTGTTCTTCGGGTGATCTCATGGCCTGCATGTACCTTTAGAAGTCTCTCGAGTCAGTCCAACGGTTAACAAACTAGCAATTCTGAAATCAGTGTTTCGTACATAATTAAATAGAAAATACATTGATTCCGAGGTCCCAAAATCCTTCGCGAACCTAGCTCGTAACCATATCAGTCTCAAATTTCCTCCTCGATGTCTGAGCCCGAGCGAGTGCACACGACGAATTGCAGAGTCTGTAGATGGGCGGTATGTTCCGGATCATCTAAGATTAGTCCACGGAGGTTCATCATCATACGTCCAACCTAACCACGACAAGGTAAGATCATAGCTCTTGTTAAGAAAAGACCTAACGCACCGCAATGGAAGTTATCCACTGGGTTGGACTGAAACGACATGAAGACGTATTCGGAAGACCCACAGTCTATAGTATCCACTCACATCTGGATCATGCTGACCACAACACTTC
>KN832993.1:4077-49226 GCA_000827315.1 Piloderma croceum F 1598
GTACAAAACCCTCAGGCCACTTGCAACTGCACTCGTCAAGAAGCAGATCCAGAAAGCCATTAAGGACTCGATTTCCACTGGTATGGAATACGTCGATGGACAGCTTGTCGGTGTAAGGGATCGTTTGGCAAGCACTAAAGCTACCGAAGGCGAGAGTCGCACCAAAGTGTTGCAAGAGGTACCAACAGTTCTCGTTTTCAGTCAGCTAAAGCTATTACTGATTACTACCCTACTGTTCCAGTTGTTTAGTAAGAAGAAAGATGAATCATCCGCGCAGTCCACCACCTCCAACGTTCGGCACTCGCAGTTCAAGGTCGTGCACAACAAACGGAACTCTATCCTAGACACTGATCATCCCGCTGGATGGGTCAATCGTACCACCGAGCGCGAAGATACTGCGCTTAAGGGGCAGGACTGGCGATCTGAAACATACGTGCCTGTTACTTGCTTGTCCGAATATGCGCTTACGTTCGCTTTTCTAAAACTTGCAGTTTCAAAATTGTTTAATTTAGCCATGTGTACATGCCTCCTACCTCGTCTTGATGTATAAACATTTTACCTATTAGCTGCCTCTCTAATCTGGTATCTCTGTTTGCATCAGTGTTCGCATATTTATGTTCAACGGTATACCCCGTTATGTGGATTTGATACATAATTTGACGGACTTTCACAGTCGGATTTGACAGCCTATTAATACTGAATAGTGGAAGAAAAGCTAAATTCGTGTTCACAATGACAGGAACACCAGTACAATCTACGGTAATATCGTATCTCAGTTCCATTCTTACGAGCATCGCGATATTCCCAGACTTCGTACCCCCAGAGAGCAGTGAACGAACTTCCCATTTCATCAAAGTCCAAAATGGATGAATGGAGCCCACCGGTCCAGTGTCATCCCGGCATTTTCCCTCAGACTTGCTATCGCGCGATTGAGTGCTGACGATGCTTCCGAGTGATCGAGCCCTTCCAACCCATTGCGAAAGAGATACTGGTATGTAAGATCAGCTACCTTTGGGGCGTCCTCATCGCAGATACTCCACATTGTAGCAATGACACTCTGAAAGCCAGCAAATTGAAGGCCTCCAGCAAGATGCATAGCTTCTCCCGGCAGGCCTTGGATGCCAGCTGCAGCATCACAGACAGACAAGAAAGCAAATCGTGCGGTGTGGAGTCTTTTAGAGGCGATTTGACTGAGCTCGAGGTTGCCGTCGTTCAATGCAAAGCCACTCTTCATGGCAAATGCATGGTCCCGATGTTGCAATCCATGACAGGCAAAGTGAACCCAAGAGGATGTCTCCAACGCTTCCGAAACGCAATTAATAGTAGCTTCAGATCCATCTAAGCGCACTATGTCTTCACCAGGCATGCCTGCAGAGCGGAACATCTGCGCCACTTTCTTCGCCTCTTCTATTGTTAGCGGAAGAGGTCGCTGACCAGGCGTTTGAGCTTGACTGACGGCCAGAAGTTTTGGCGGTGCCATGACTCCTTGCATCTTTTTGTTCTGTATGCGAAAAAGAGAGTCGAGAGTAGTCAAATAGGACGAAATAACTAGACGGCTAACGTCAACTACTCCTCTAGGTCCTGCGGCGTGGATTGGAATGAATGTCAAAGGTCCCGTAAGATACCACCAGATACATTGCTGAGGTCCGGTGGCATCAACTTCTAATGGAATTTTAATCTCATTGAAGATAGGATAGACGATATCATCCCACACTGCTCTTAGTGCAGGTTTCAGATGATAATTTAAATAACGATGTTGCTGGTCCGCTGTACCGTATATAGGCCGCTTGAGCACTATATTGTTAGCGAATTTAACGAGTACGTCATAATCGGTGTCGGGTAGAGGTATATGGTGGATAGGCTTAACGTCGTCAAAGATCAGCGCATCAACTCCATATTCACTGGCATTGATGATAATGACAATCCGACCTCCAGTGGCGGCCTGGCGAAGTTGGTCAAATGGTACTGGCCTGAGGAAGTTTTTAAACTCAGGGAGACCTCTGACCTCATCCAATAACCTATCCCAAACCTCACCGAGAACATGACGTTCCCTTGCGATATCCTTGGTTATGTGATGGTCAGCACGGGTATCTTTTGCTGCCCCGTCATTGATTGATACGGCAAAACTTTCTTTGTCTAGCTGCCGCCCAACATCCTCAAGTTCTTCGGCCAATTGCGGCTTGCGATCTTTCAGCTTCTCAAAGTCGCTTCGCAATGATGATGCCTGTTGCCAAAAAACTGATCTGCTCAAGTCAAGAAGTTCGACCGCCTCAGCGAGTCGTCCCATTCGAATCGCACAGGCGGCTGAATTGCAACCCAAACTCTCCGATCTTTCGAAATACAAAATATCCTGGAGCGAAGTTGTATCGAGGCCAAGCCACGCAACCTTTGGTAAAATCTCCAATGCGGTACGATATCCATCCAATGCAGATGAAATGTCATTGCATTGGTATGATAAATCTGCCCATTTCCTGGCAGCCAAGAGCGCATGACGCGGGTATGCAGTCTTCAATTTTGCTGCCTCCTTATATGCCGTGACAGAAGCGTTCATATCGGCTTGATCAGAAAAGCGTTTGAAGCGAAGGTTGCGAGCATCACCAAGGCCGCAGAGATACATCGACTTGGCAGGATGATCACCGTCTATGAGCTGGACAGCGCGACCCGCATTATAAATGGACTTCTCGAGATCTGTCAGATCGCCATGGTGCTCAAATCGGAGCTCGTGGCCGATGCTGAGGTTATAGAAGAAACCCGGCTTGTCGTGATGTTCATCATCAGTGATATCAACTGCCATTTGTTTGTTCAAGATGGCATCGTCAAGGTCACCCAACTTCCGTAGCTGGTCAAAACGGAGTCCTAGGCCATTGCCAAGGAGAGTGCGGTACTTCGCCTGGTCTGAAGTACCAATCTCGATAGCCTTCCTCGCGGCCACGATAGAAGCATCAATGTCAGAGATGGTGTGATAGCGCTCAGCCCTACATTGCAAGCTGCTAGCGAGATTCGCTATATACAGGGCTATTTTCGGGTTTTCATCGTCTACGAGTTCAACTGCTTGTTCCAGATTCGTAATTGAGTTATCGAGATCCGACATGTCACCAAGGCGTTCAAAACGAAGCCTCTGACCATATCCGAGATTAGACAGATACATGGCCTCGTCCGGTTGTCCGTGGTCGGCGCGTTTGACCACCTCCTGCAGATTGAAAATAGCATCATCAAGATCCGCTATTTTGCCAAGGCGCTCGAAGCGGCTTTGCTGGCTGTTAGCAAGGTTGGAAAAATATATGGCCATTTCTGGGTCGTCGTCGTCGGTGATTTGAATGGCAGTCCGCGTGTTTCTAATAGAGTTCTCGATGTCAATAAGCTTGCCATAGCGCTCATAGCTATAGTATTGACTGATACCGAGGTTGGAGAGACAGCGTGGCCTATCTGAATTACCATCTTCAGTAAGGTCAACAGCTTGCTGCAGGTGCGAAATAGAGATTTCGAGATCAGCCGGCTGGCCGAGATGCTCGTAACGAAGCTGCTCGCCGATGCCAAGATTAGAAAGAAACATTGCCCTCTCGGGATGGTTGTCATCGACGAGCTTAACAGCTGTGCGCATGTTCGAAAGGGAGCTATCCAGGTCAGACAACTTTGCGAAACGCATGAATCGAGCTGACTGGCTGAGGCCAAGATTGGACAGACGACCTGGTTTACTGATGTTACTGTCACCAATAAGGTCGACTGCCTTCTGTAAGTTCACGATGGAGTCATCAATATCGTGTGCCTCCTCGAAATGGTCAAAGCGCAATGCCTGGCTGGCACCAAGGACAGAAAGATACCATGATTTGTCTGGGTGTTCATCGTCAATGCGTCCAATGGCCATGTTCAGATTCGAGATTGCATCGTCAATGTCAGATGGATCTCCAAAGCGTTGGAAGCGGCTCATCAGGCTCATCCCGAGATTTGCGTAAAACTTTGGCCGGTCTAGGTGTTCATCAATGGAAATGTTGATCGCTTCACGGAGGTTAGAGATGGAGTCCTTAAGATCGATCGTTTTGCCGATGCGATCGAAGCGAAGGCCCTGGCTAAACCCAAGATTGGCAATACGAGCCGCCATGCTCGGGTGTTCACGGTCTGTTAGACCAACTGCTTTCTGCAGATTCAAAATGCAATTGTTGATGTCGTCTAGCTGGTCGAGACTTTTGAACCGAGCTATCTGGCTAAGACCAAGATGAGAGAGATATAACGCCTTGTTTGGGTGTCCATCGTCTGTCCTGTCAACTTTCTCTTGCAAACTTGCGGTGCGGTTTTCAAGATCCGCCAGCTCGACGAGTTTCACAGTGATAATTCCATTGCTCGGGCCATCTACCCGCGATCGTATGTTGAGAGCAGTAACTACCAAGAACTAGTCAACATCAATGTAATGGACAATGTGTGTTGGGCGTACATGAATTATCGGCACATCTAGTCAGAAGCGCGTCAATGGTCATGCTGGTACGGCCTATGCAAAGATCGTCGGTGATAGAGCTGGAAGTGCTACGTTTAATCGACAGACACACAATTGATGACGTGCGTCCGACACTATCACAGTTCGCGTCAATTGGCAACAGACATCTAACTGATCAAGACATCCTTTACGCACATCTGCAGCTCTTCGTTCCAAGAGACTATTCCTTGTTGTTTAACCCTCCCCGTACGCTGGATGACTGACCCATCCAACCCTATCTCTACAATAAGCTCGGGAATCTCGCCATCGGAGCCATTTCGTGTCGTCGTCACCATATCAGCGCAACTGACTGAAAATTGATCGCGTCAAATTGGCGTCAAATGTGAATTGGTCGTGAAAGGAAACAAAAAATACTGACTATATAAACCGTAACTCCTTTTCATCTCATATGCCATGGAAAAGAATTAGGTGCAAATAGAGCTCACTGTGGAACGAGTTGTGAGTGTATCAGTCAAAGACGGTGATAGACAGGTAACTACTTTGGCAAGGTCCGGACCGTTGCAAAGGATTTCCTTTTCAGGATTTTGACGGACCGACGCAGGAAAGTCACACCCGTGTAGTCTCGGACACAGTACTCTTCTGACATCCCAATTTGGGAACCCTGTCAGAAGAGTCTGGAGTCTTCCCAGGACCTTTTTAGGACTTACGCATTTCGTGCACTCGCGATTCAGCCACAATCGCGTCGCCTCATCTGTGCTCTCCAGTCGCCTCATCTACCTCTTATTTATAGTCTCGGCTTACTCAAATGTCTATATAATACTGTTCTTGCTACCATTGAACTCTGTCTTTACTAAAAACACACACTTTTTTGGTCTTTCTGCTGATCTACTGTCTATCTTTTGGTCTTCAAAGTCTGAGTGCTGTTGCATCATTGACAAGCAAACTGGCTAGCTTGATGTCAGAAAACAACCTACCAGCTGTCTGGCCACCTGTCCGTAGGCGAATTGAGACCTCAACAGCCTCGGAAGCCTTTAGTTTGTCAAGTAGCACTACACCAGCACGGCTCTCGCAGTCGCTTCAAAACGCCACAACACCATCCCCTACTCAGCCGATTACTACTCCCATTCGTCGTATACCACTCGCCAGCACAATCAATAACTCGAAGAAGCGTTTTCGTAATGGTTTTGAAGTAAAACCACAAACACCGTCTTATAAACCCTATGCGCTCAACAGCCGTGGCCGAAAACGACAATGCGCGTACGTGTTTGATGACGAGGAAACGTGTATCAAACCTATTCAACCACCATCGCATGCAAAGTGGAATGAGTTGGCTCTTGAAGCACGTATCTTACCGGATGGTTGTGCTTTATGGGACTTTCAGATGCAGTGCTCTGATATTGTTGTTGGAATGGCAGGCGATGTATGTGTCATTGCGCCGACCGGTTCTGGGAAATCAGTGCTCAGGTGGCTACTTCCGCTGTTGGTGCAGAAGGATGGAATCTCGCTCGTTATCACACCTTACACTAGTTTAGGTGTTGAAGGTGAACAAAGGTAAGTGCCGAAGTGTTGTTAGTATCCATAATTACCTAGACATTTGAGTAAGCCGAGACCATAAACAAGAGGTAGATGAGGCGACTGGAGGGCACAGATGAGGCGATGCGATTGTGGCTGAATCGCGAGTGCACGAAATGCGTAAGTCCTAAAAAGGTCCTAGGAAGACTCCAGACTCTTCTGACAGGGTTCCCAAATTGGGATGTCAGAAGAGTACTGTGTCCGAGACTAACACCCGTGAAGCCCATGTGCCTTCCTATTAGAGGCCTTTATTCATATATGCAGGTTAAGCCTTAATCAGGCTATTTCTTACAGAGATAATCAGAATATTTTCAAGGGAATGCTTCTCAGGTGTAATAGGGTTCCCGAGCTCCATTGCTGTTGCTGGAGTTAAATGATAGCATCAAAAGAAATACATATGATGAATGAGTAGAAAAGATTGCATATGCAATCAAAAGCAGAGAAGCGAGCAAGACGAGGAGATCATAAACTATTAATCACTCTCTTCATTTCTAAGAGCGGAGGTCAACAATCTCCAGAGGCAAGTCCCGCATTTGGACGTGACCCTTGTCGGCGTCCTGTAGGTTGACTGTTAGATGAAGGCGCGAGGTTAAATATACACCACGTGCATACCGTATAAATGGGAAGATCGGGATGCGGATGGAAAGCCTCCTTTGCATTACAATCAAGGATCGTCTGCAAACCAGGTGGGTCTGTCAAACGGAATATACCAAAACTTACACACCAAGACTGTCAGATAGGATCTAAGGTCATTGGTTAAATATCGCTTACTTCGGAGTCGATTTCGGAGCACAAACAACTGCAAAAGATTCGGGCAGCATGCGCTGAAATCCAGAATGTGTATGCAGATCCACCGAGGACATGAAACCTTTACGCGCCATTAGCCAGTTGTCCGCAATCAAGAACAAGTTAGACATACATGACTGTGAAGGATGAGTATGGATCTGATGACGACAGATGAGAAATAGTTCGAGTCGCGTAAACAATCGCTGAGCTCACCCAACCAAGAGTAATCAAAGATCGCTCTTCAGTAAACATCATGACAAGCTCCTCCTCGTCCATAGTACACGTGTCACTTGTCGAGTGTTGTTTGGGAATCAACAAGGTCGTCACTGTAAACTTATGCCCCTTGTCTTTTCCCAGTAACAGTCCACACGTTTCGCGATTCCGTGATGTATTGAGAGCAGCAATGGATAGAAATTTTGGGAGACAGTCCCGAGGCACGCTGACGTTTTTGAGTTCGCCAACGACAGGGTCAGCGCGGGCTGTAGCGTTTGCAGGACGCGAAATACGTGAAATATCGTCTGGACGCGGGGGTCCTGTAGGATGTGGGGGAACAGATGGTGGAATCGGCGGCGCGTTTCGTGAAGGGCCAGGATATCCTGGGTATGGGGATATTGATGTGTTGTGTTGATGCTGTGGGGCTGGTGGTCCGTAAGGGTATTGTGATGGCTGAGACGGGCGAGGAAGTGCATTGGATGGATATAGAGAACTTGAAGATGAAGCTGAAGAACTCTCAGGAACAAAGAGTAAAGATGCCGGGCCCATGGAACTGCCGGGATTGATGAACATGGATTGCAACGATGGAGCATAACCTTGTTTGAGCTGATGTTGAGACATCAGAGTTGGATAGCGGACGGGTCCACTTCCAGGTGCTGGGGAGGTTGTAGTAACAGGTGGAGGATACGAACGTCTTGCAAGGCGTAAAAAATCATGTCAATAACAAGCACTTGGATATCAAGAACACACGTGAAAAGACGATTACGTACCCCCTTACTGGCGTCCTGGTAGGAGTCCCAGCTGGTAGATTTCTATCGCGATGCCAGGGTGCCTGGTCATCTGTTACAGATTCGCGATCAGTAGAATAATCATCATCGTGGCGCGTCGGACTCTCAAGTGGCATCGTAAGGGGCACATCGTTACCCAGCTGCGAGTCAGCAAAGGATGGAATGCGAGATGGGCCCATACCGCGAGGCGCTTGGAGATGCGATGGTGTCTGAGCGAGATTTTGACGTGCCGCACGTGCTGCATCGTCAGCTTCCTCCTGCCTTCTTGCAATGTCGCCTTGTCTCCTTGCGCGGATTATCTCCTCTTCTCGTTTTTTCATCTCGGCTTGCTGTAGTTCGAATTCCTGTTGTCGCCTTTGAGCATCTATGTTGATTGCACTTGAAGGACCGCTAGGGTCGTTCTGGGGGGCGCCGTAGTAAATTGACTGGTGTTGTGCCACACCTGCTGCCCGTCTGGCGTTAGCGATGACGTCTTCTTTACGTCTCGAATCAGGATCATTCCCGCCTCGCTGCCTCTGCTCTTCCTCCCTCCTCGCAATCTCCTTCCGTCGCTTGTCTATATCTTCCCGTTGTCTGCGATCCATCTCTTCCTGAGCCTTACGCCGAGTTTCCTCATTCAGAGCATCGGTCCTCCGCTGCTGCTCCTCGTGCCGATTCTGCTCATCTCTACGTGTAGCTTCAGCTTGCCGTCCCCGATCACGCTCATCCTGATGAGCTCGTGCGTAAGAATCGTCCTGTCTCCGAGACGCCTCTCCGCGTTTGGGATTGGCGTTTCCAGTGTATGCATTGGATGGGCCGGGACTGGGTTGTGTAGTGTCATCGTCGGGATGTTGAGCGACCCAGCGCTCGTAGCGTTCCACAAGCGTTGGCTTGAGTTCACTGAGGCTGTCAAGTATGTCTTGCCCGTTCTACGTTGATGTCAGCGATCTGTTTGCAGATGAAACGAGCACTCGAATAGGATAACAGTGGGAAATGGAGATTGAAAGAGACACAAATTGAGAATAGACGCAGCGCCTCACGCGATTCGGAGAGATAGAGCGATCGTGAATGAACAGAAGACTCACTAAACCTAAATTATGTCGTTGCTCGGGATTCAAGGTAGAGTAATATTCCCGATGGGTTTGCAACTTCTCCAACACTAGGGTGGCAGCCTTTGCATATTCCACAAAAGCGCTTTCAAGGTCATTAGCCTGGACATAGGCTTTTCCCGCTCTTCTATGATTTTCACCGGCCTTGAGCCAGTGCTTTACGCCCTTGGATGGGTCCCAGTTGTCATCGCGGGCACGGTCTGCAAGCTCCGCGATGGTAGCTGGGCGGTAGCGAGGCTGAGGGGAATTGATATTTGCACCATTACTGTGGGGAGAAGGCCTGGGGCGAGGGGCGGAGGCATGGGCTGACGAGATCATTTAATGAAGGAAGCCCTGAGCTGATTGTTTCAGCTCAAAGCCCAAAAGGCGCAGTTCTTAGCCAGTTGCGGTACTAGGAGCAAGCCATCACGTGCGGATAGGCTTGCCATACTTGGCTGGCATTTCAAATAAGTCTCCGAGAACAAATCGACACCGTGACCGCAGAACTCGGTGGCGGGCCCACCTATCTGCGACATGTCAGTACCCATGTCAACCCAACGATATAAGGCCAAGCTTCGTCAGGACCAGCACTCAATACCCACCTACCACAATTTCCTCAACCCTAAGCGAGCAAAAGAAACAGATGCTGAGCGAGGACGAAGAAGAATCTTCCCAGATGTACCATCTCGCAAACGCAATTCTAGAAGAATACAAGAAGGCAGCACCTCTCTCGGATCTTGACACCGCTGTTTATCTATTCCGTGCAGCTCTTAATCTGCGCCCAGCACCTCATCCCCTTCGATCAGATTCACTCAAAGACCTCGCAGGAGCGCTTGTCACGAGATTCAGCCTGACCAATCAACTTCAGGATCTCGATGAAGCTTTTTTTTGGGATGGTGAAGTCGTACGTCAGTGGCACAAAGTCTCGATGAGAAGAAGAGGGCAAAGTGTGCGTGTACGGTTCCGTTCCTGTTCCCGTTCTAAAATTGAAACTGACCATCCTCATAGAGAGATATTTCCGCTGAATCCGACGTCACGGTTGTTGCAGACTCGGACAACACCAAAGCATCCGAGCTAAATGAACTTGCCAAATCCTCTCTCGCAAATTTCAATAAGTCGGCTCAGCTTTCAAGTCTGGACACAGCGATTATGCTTCACCGGGAAGTACTCCGTCGCTCTAGTCCACATCCCAGACGGGTAATATCCTTGGGTAGCCTGGCAGAAGCCTTGTATGCGCGGTTTTGTGGCACAGATGACATGACACAACTAGACGAGGCTATCTCGGTACTTCGCGAGGCAATCGAAGCTTGTCCAGAGTCAGATGCACACCGTGCAGAATTACTCAGCAAACTTTGCGCGGCGCTTGTAACAAGATTCAACAAGACTAGCCAGTTTCTCGACCTACGAGATGCGTTGGGACTACTTGGTGACTTTCGTCAACTCACCGAAAATGACGACGTGAGGGAGGCTAGCCAATTACTCAGCGTCGCAACCAATCTTTCCGAGCAGTTCTACCAGTCTGGTCAGATTACAGAGCTCGAAACAGCGATTTCGTTCTTTCGCAGAGGCATTGCACTACTGCCTGTTGACCATCACAATCGGTTATCCGCGTATGACAATCTTGCCAATGCACTAATTGAACGCTTTAATCAGTCAGCCCAACGTGAGGACCTGGACAAGGCAATTTCACTCAACCGAGATGTACTTGACTTGCAGCCTACATTTCATCCTGAACGATATATCTCCCTCAGCAACCTCGCAAACACGCTAATGAGACGGTTTAAGCAGTCAGGTCAACGCGAGGACTTGGATGAAGCAGTGTCATCCCGCCAACAGGCACTCAAACTAGTACTTACATGCCATCATGATCGACCCGGCTGCCTCAACAACCTCGCGATCGCACTAATGACACGATTTGACCAGTTAGGTCAACCCAAGGACTTGAATGAGGCAATTTCATCCCACCGAGCGGCACTCGAGCTACAACCTGAACCCCATCCTGATCGATTGGGATTCCTCAACATCCTCGCGAACGCGCTAATGATACGATTTGATCAGTCAAGTCAACGCGAGGACCTGGATGAGGCAATCTCATTCCACCGAGCAGCACTCCAGTTGCAACCTGAACCCCATCCTAATCGATTCGGATCCCTCAACAACATCGCGATCGCGCTAATGACACGATTTGACCAGTCAGGTCAATGCGAGGACCTGAATGAGGCAATTTCTTTCCACCGAGCAGCATTCAAGGTGCAAGCTGCAACCCATCCTGATCGATCCGGTTCCCTCAACCACTTCGCCAGTGCGCTAAAGACACGATTTGATCAATTAGGTCAACGCGTGGACCTGGACGAGGCGCTTTCATTGTATCGAGAGGCACTCGCCCTACGACCTGTTCCCCATCCTGATCGACCCGAGTGCCTCAACAACCTCGCGATCGCGCTAATGATACAATTCGACCAGTCAGGCCAACGCGAGGACCTGGATGAGGCAATTTCATTTCACCGGGCGGCACTCGAGTTGCGACCCGGCCCCCATCCCGATCGAGTCAGCTCTCTCAACAACCTCGCCAGTGCGTTGAAGACACAATTTGATCAATTAGGTCAATGTGCGGACCTGGACGAGGCACTTTCATTGCACCAAGAGGCGCTCAAGTTGGTACCTGCATCCCATCCTGATCGATTTGGCTGCCTCAACAACCTCGCGATTGCCCTAATGACACGATTTGACCAGACAGGTCAATACAAGGACATGGATGAGGCAATTTCATTCCACCGAGAGGCACTCAAGCTGCGACCTGCACCCCATCCTGATCGATCCATGTCCCTGAACAATCTTGCCATTGCTCTGATAACACGCTTCCAAGAGTCAGGTCAACACGAGGACTTGGATGAGGCAATTTCATTCCATCGAGATGCGCTTGAGTTGTTTCCTCCATCCCATCCTGATAGATCCACCTCCCTCAACAACCTCGCCACTGCTATTATCCTACGATTTGACCAGACAGGCCAACGTGAGGACTTGGACGAGGCGATTTCATTCCACCGAGAGGCACTCAAGCTGCGACCTGTGCCCCATCCTGGTCGATCTGGCTGCCTCAACAACCTTGCGGGCGCGCTAATGACACGATTTGACCAGTCAGGTTACCATGGGGATCTGGATGAGACCATCTTATTACATCAAGAGGCGCTGGAGTTGCGACCTGCACCCCATCCTCGTCGATTTGTCTCCCTGAGCAACCTCGCTGGTGCCCTAAACAGCCGATTTAACCAGTCAGGCCAACGCAATGACCTGGATGAAGCAATTTCAATGCACCAAACGGCACTCGAGCTGCTCCCTGCATCTCATCCTTATCGATCTGGCTCCCTGAATAATTTTGCCATGGCGCTAACGACACGATTTGACGAGTCGGGCCAACGTGAGCACCTGGATGATGCCGTCAATGTTTACAATGAATGCCTCGATACACTTGTCAGCGGGCATCCCAATGTCTGTGTTACTTCAGGCAATCTTGCGAGCACACTTAAAAACGCGTACTTCCACACTCATGAATCGGAATATCTTGACAAAGCCATGGCTGCTTATCGGGCCGCAGTAACATGTGAAGCTGCACCTCCCTCTGAGCGTTTTCGTTTAGCAAAACTTTGGGCCCGCTATGCAGATGACTCTAGCCATGAATCAACTTTAGATGCTTATCAGGCTGCGATCGAGCTTCTTCCCCGTCTAGCCATGCTTAGCTTGGATTTGCAGTCACGTCACCAAGCCTTAACATCGGGCAGTGATGGCTTAGCCCGTGATGCTGCAGCTTGTGCCATTCGATCAGGCCAGTACGAGAAGGCGATCGAGCTACTAGAAGCAGGCCGTGCAGTTTTTTGGTCACAGGCGCTGCAACTTCGTACACCGATAATGGACCTTCGTGACGTGGCACCAGAACTCGAGGAAAAATTAAGATCCCTCTCCATTGCACTTGAGAAGGGCTCGCTTCGTGATGCGTCAAGAAATCTGTCCGACACTTCACAGAAAGTAATTTCGATGGAGCAAGAGGCTTCCCACTTCCGTCGTCTCAACGATGAATGGCTGGCCACATTGGAACAGGTTCGACAGTTGGATGGTTTTCGGGACTTCTTGCGCCCAAGCCGATCGACTATGCTGCAGGTTGCGGCAGCCAATGGCCCAGTGGTCATTCTCAATTCTAGCAAAACTGGTTGCGCCGCATTAATATTGACTTTGACTGGTGTCCAACATGTTCCGCTATCAGACTTGAGTTTCACAGAGGTGGCTATTCTGGTCCAACTCATACGTTGCGCCATTGCACACGATAGAAGAGATCCTTCGCTTTCCGAATCAAGTCGCGCGCATGTAGAGGGTCTTGTTCGACAGATGCCGTTCATTTCTGACTCCTTGCAGGTGTTAAGGCTGCCTTTGGAGCGACATGTTGGACGAGTATCAGCCATTTCTGCAGAACCTGACGACATCTTCCGATATGTCCTGGGTGTGTTGTGGGTATCGGTAGTTGAGCCCGTCATCCAGTGGCTGGATTTGAAGGTAAATTTATTTTGCTACTGATTTTTCTCATGCTGACAGCCTTTCATAGAAATCTGACGTGCTACCAAGGTTGAAGTGGTGTCCCACAGGGCTATTTGCTTTTCTTCCAATACACTCAGCAGGGGTGTACCTAACCAACATGACGGAATGCACTTCAGATTACTTTGTTTCGTCATACACGCCGACTATCAGGTCCCTGCTGAGCAACACTCCCCTTTCTACTGACTCATTCAAAATCATGGTAGCCATCCAACCTGACACACCTGGCCAAAGATCACTTCCATGCACCCTTGACGAGCTACGGAATATTGAGATTCGTGTGCCAGGTAAAGGATTGGTCAAATTGGTACGCGGATCTGTAAAGGAGGTTTTGTCGCATCTCCCAGAAACGTCTATCGCCCATTTCGCCTGTCATGGACTACAAAATACAGAGAATCCACTCGAAAGCGCTTTGCTTCTTCAGGACGGTCAGCTGACAGTCTCTCATATCATGCAGCAATCGATGCCGAATGCATCGCTAGCTTTCCTCAGCGCGTGTGAGACGGCAATGGGCGATGAAAACCTTCCCGATGAGGCTATTCATCTTGGTGCGACACTGCTATTTGCAGGTTTTCGTGGAGTTGTGGCAACTATGTGGTGAGTTGAGCATATTGGCATCGGATATAGCGCCCTGATCACATGATCATATTCAGGTCTATTGCGGACGCCGATGCACCCAAGGTTGCGGATACGTTCTACGAAATCCTTTTTAAACAGGCCAGTTCTATCTCGGCGGACAGTTCTGGACCTGATGTCACACAAGCCCCCCGAGCACTCCATCTTGCTGTCGCAAAATTGCGTTCCGAGAATGTTTCTTTCGTTCGTTGGGTCCCCTTTATTCACCTGGGGTTGTGATTTGTGGAAAAACTTCGTTGTCGTTCCAGGAACAAAATTCCTATTGAGCTGTCAATGTATTTGGAGTCTCTTCGTTTACACTGTGCTTGTTCGAACTGTGATTTCCCTAATTTTTTTTAGCTGCGCGGGTTTCATATATATGAGCCTTTGGATTTTAATGTCGATTCGTCTGCCAAGCATTGATGCGTCATTTGTTCGTGGAATAAATTAAAATAGTACCTGCGAGAACGGGGTTTTTAAATATTTTTTCGAAACATGCGACTGCAGAATGAAATGCAACACACTGTAAGAATTCTGGTACGAGCTGGAACAGAGTTTGGCTGTGGCCGTTCAGACCATGGCGAGCGTTGTATGTGAGGCGATATTAGGTGCCCAGAGAAGCGTAAGCTGAAGGTGGTTGTACGAAGGGATACAATAAATGTGCATGTATGGCCAATATCAGCCCCTTGAACCATGAATAAACACCATAAGTACGTAGCCTTATTCGTAGGAACGGGTCAATATAACTTATGTTAATCGATTGTGCAGGAGATATCGGATAGTACGTACGATGTATCATTACATGAGCATCGGGACATGTAAATGCACAAGGATGGTAAACCTAAGCTACTTTTCAAACATGCAATGCGGCAAAGAGTATTTTCAGTGCCCCTACAAGCGTAGTCGGCATGGCCGACTCGTTTGCCATACATGTCTAGAGGACCTGGTGCCACCATGGTGGCGGATCCTGGCTGGCATTTCAAATAGGCCGCGGTGTCTGCAAGCAAAGAGCTCTGCACATTGACAAGGCCGGGAACAAATCTACCATGAGCCCGGACATCGCATGGGTCGGCAGCGATAGCGAGTTGCAATAGAGGTAATCAGAGGCAATCTTGCCGGTGGATAGAGTCATAACTGCATCCGACACGAGGGGGATCTGCATACAAACACCACAAAGAGTTGCGTCTTTGGGGAAAATTGGCATCCGAAGGTGGACAGTATCCCAACTCGTGTGCCACAGTAAGTGCATATCTACGCCATCGATACCAGCTATCCTGGTTCATCTTTTGTTTGGGTTACTGTATTGGTATTAGTGAGACTGCAAGCCATCAAAGATGAAGACATTACTAGGAATAACTCAGGCAGCCGCAGAACCTGGTTGATGCAGTCTCCCTGAGGCAGAGCAGACAACGGTTGAACCTTTGTACCCCAGGATAGGTTTCGGCAATTAACGACAATATTGTCTCGGTAGCCTGTGCAGATGGCAGGTACTTGACTTGTGCCGTATCATACTGTGCCTAGTGAAGTCCCTGTGTGTAGCCACTGGGATCTTTCGGGTTTGATAGGAAATGGGCATTCGCCATAAGTGCGAAAACGATTGCATCGACAGTGTCATGTATCAGTAAATCTGCTGCGAGTTGGAACAGTGCTTAGCTATGTCACTCTGGCCATTCAAATAGTTTGGCAAAGCACAGGCAAGCGTTATATGTGCAGCGACATTCAGTGTGCCAGTGGAGTGACAGTTGAAACGACGTAGTTCAACTCCAAAGGTGCCTTGACCTTGAGTAAAGGCACCGACGCCCACGTCAAGTCCGTCCAGGTCCGTCCACTTTGTTAACCCTTCCATCGTCGTCCAACGGTGTTGGGCTCATCATGGACATAGATGACAAATGGACTCGTCGACGATGGCTGAACTTTGTCCGCGTGGTTCCTGCCCTCCGACGCTCAATTACGGAGTTTTGGTCATCAGGTTCAGTCCGCCTTTCCAAAAGACGGCGCAATGGAGGATTCTTTCACCAGAACCGAGGCATGATATTCGTGGCTTGCGTGTTCTTCGCTTTCATGCAAGCAGGACTTTTCACTGGGCACTCTACACACGACCCCCTGGATGCTTATCCAGATGTAGAGAAAAGGCCATGGCTAGTTGATGGAAAATTCACGTCTCCATTTAGCAAAACATCACAGGCTATTACGGAGCACCCTATATCGAAACTCATGGCGAAAGCAGAAGAAAACTTCCGGGATCTTCTTTCGAGGCAGAGTCGTACTCTTTATGCTGCGGTCAAGGAGTACAAGCGAAGATACCATCGAGATCCGCCAAAAGGCTTCGATGACTGGTGGCGGTTTGCACAGGATAATAATGTGAAATTGGTGGATGAGTATGATGGTCTTGTGGATGACCTTGCACCGTTCTGGGAGATTTCCGGGCAGGAGCTTCGACGGAGGGCGATGCAGGTGAGTTCTGGTTTTTTTTTTGGATTGGATTGGTATGCTCAAATATATTCGAGATCGGGATTTTGCCTTCCATCGACTTGGTACGATTAAAAAAAGGGAAGGCATATGTTGACACTATGAATTACGAGTTCGGAGAGACAGATCCAGGTGCTAGAGCAAAAGGTTTTCGGGCAATATTAGAGAAGTTTGCGTCCAAGGTAAATAATCTTATTACGATATAAATATCTGATGAACAAACGCTTCATTTTCACAATCCGAAGCTGCCCGACATGGACTTTCCCATTAATGCCAAAGCTGAAGGCCGAGTTCTCATTCCCTGGGAACACCGACATTACCCTAATACTACATTACAAGACTCGTCAGGTCAGTTAGATATGCTTGTCCTACTATACCATTAATTAACCTCCTACCAGGTGGTATCGCATCCATGCTTGGCAACGAATTTACCGCAGATTGGCAAGGCCAAAGCAGCGTCTGGGAAGCGTACCGGCGTACATGTCCTCCGCACTCACCTGCCCGTCGACTTTTTTCCTCAATCCGCAACGTCTCTCCCTCTCAATCCAGCTCCAAAGGCAATTTCTTCGAATCACAATCCGCCCTCGAGGCGGGGTACGAATTTACATTCGCTACTCAAACCGACGCCAAATTTGATTTCTGCGCGCACCCTTGGGCGCATTACATGCAAGGCCACTTCTTCTCCGACTGGAGAACAATCCCTGTGTTATATCCTGTGTTCTCACCCGCAAAGGGTAGAGGATTTTCTGATATTAGGATCCCGAGTCATTATTATTATGGTTCGACGCCGCGGTATACATATGGATGGGACGCGGTTAATTTAGAGTTGAAAGAGGTGGATGATATGGAGGTACCGTGGGAGGAGAAGAGTGAGCATATCTTTTGGAGAGGTGCTACGACTGGTGGAGGCAGTTCACCGCCTGGGTTTGCACATCAGTACCAGCGGCACAGGTGCGTTGACTCATATTTGACCTTTAAATTTTTTATCTCATTCTCTGTCACAGATTTATTCGAATGGCAAGCGACATGTCGGAAGTCACCAAGACCATAACGTTCGCCGACCCTCCAACTTCATCTAACTTCGTATCCGTGAAAGTTCCCGTATGGGCCGTTAATAGCGATATTATGGACGCAGCATTCGTCAAATCCGTTGGTTATTACCCCGAAGGTCCAGATGCACTAGTACGAGATCACCGGTTTGACGATGCAGTTCCACTGGGCAAACACTGGACCTACAAGTACCTCGTTGATCTCGATGGGATGGCTTACTCAGGGCGATTTATGGCGTTTCTGGCGAGTGATAGTGCGGTGCTAAAATCTACTGTGTATCAGGAATATTATTCGGACTGGATACAGCCTTGGTAAATTACTGGCCCTTATTCCCTTATTCCCTACTGACGGTGCTCCCGCCAGGTTACATTTTATACCCCTCTCTTCGTCCTACAAGGAGATATACAACATCCACGCCTTCTTCTCTGGAACCCCACCATCAGCGCTTGAAGTTGCAAACTCTACTACTCTCTATTTTCCCACCTCAAAACGTCGTTCAGTTGAAGGTGACAGACGATTACGCCGCATAGCAAGAGCGGGGAAGCAGTGGAAGAAGACCATTGGGAGAACGACCGATATGGAAGGTTGGTGTCCGATATCTATCATCCACTCAACATGGCTAATTCTCTTGTGGCATTGACAGCTTATGTGTATAGAATGTGCTTGGAGTACGCAAGACTCTGGGCAGATGACCGTGATTCTATGGCCTATAAGATGTGAGATAAGGGTCTGTGATACACTGGTTTCTTGTGTTGCATTGCATTGAAGTTATTGTGCCGGCTATACAGCTTGTATCGATGGTTAAATATTTATTACGATAGACAACGAACCATATATACCACTTTTATTACGGCACGTAGTGTACAGCCACCGCTTGGGTCGGGGCGACCAATTTCAATTTCTACTTGCTTGCTGTGTCTTCGCCTTCCCCGAGCTTCTGGCTGTGCTATCTGTCGCAGGACCTGGCTGTATACAAATCTCAGGATAAGCACTATCATGCCACGCTGCAAACTCGTGGTACCTTTTGGAGCGCCTCTTGGACCACACGCATCATTCCGCGTTTTGCGTCCGTGGAACATCATCCATACCAAAAGTCTCTTCTAACATAAGCTTCTTGAGCCTGCAAGCAGAACTTCGCGTAACAGCAGCCGACTCACTATGAAACGTAATGATTCTGAACATGCTACAAAAGCATTCAAAAATTTCCAAGTTTGGATAAACTACAAGGACCTCAAAGTTCCGAAATCAACAAAACAGATGCGTTTCGGTCAATCAACCTCGTCATGCTACTATCACAGCTCTACTGTAATCATTTCCGGTTTGCTGTCCAGCTAAGGACAAACACGCTGCTTGGGCGTGGCTTGCCTCCTGTATCAGTCTAGTCGCTGCCATCACGGGTTTCCTTTCTGTGACCGATTGCCTTGTTCGTAGTGGCCTACAAAACGAGAAGCTCTCAGTCGACTCTTGCTCTCTACTTACATCCTTGATCCCTCTTCATTACTATAAGCCACATCGTCACTCAACTTCCATCAACTTCCAACGATGATGTCCCCAAACATGGCAATGTCACCCGCTGGGTTAGTATCTCCTGCTCGATCTATGCTTAGCCATCTTGCCGATCGCAGTCATTACAGTAACCGGGACAATGCACTTCCATTCAACAGAAGTCCCAGCACATCAGAATTCGAGATCGAGCATGCAACACCCTCATATTCCAAGAGATCGCTGGTGCGCCGATCTCAACCAGATTTCGATGGTGAACAAGTGCTGCGGACGAGCGTCTCCAAATTGATTGCGGCTAGGACACGATCGTTCACTGTGTCAGGACGTATCCCTTTGGACCCTTCTGCCCTCGTTCTCTTCTTCCGATCGAAGGTGAGTATTGAACCAGTCTTTCGATAAATATCAGATAAATCGACCCCGATCTAGAGCGGAATCACACACAGTCTTGACTTCCCAATAGACGTGGACTTTGACACACCTCCAGCATTGGACGTCCTTATTGCCGCCTGTAAAATAAACCCATCCATGCCCGAGTATAACGATTACGCCGATCGCGAATCTCTCTTCTACCCACCAAATTTACCTCTGACTGCCACCCTCGAACTGGCAAACCATCCGGTCCTTGATGCCATCCGTAATACCTTGTTCCCGTCCCTCCCGATTGGTCACTACCTCACAGCAGTTCGAGATAGGCTGGAAGTCATGTCTGGTGGAGGTCGATTGGCTCCGCGAATTCCAACCAAGGATGGACGAGTAGCCACTATCATCGTTACCTTACCAGTACGATTCCGCGGCGGTGCTCTTGTCATCCGGGATGTAGAGGGCAGTAGCGAGAAATTCTATGGTCGAGGAGGCAAGACAGGGGATATGGAATGGACAGCATTCCTCGCGGACTGCGAGTACGAAGTCGAGACTGTCCAGAAAGGATGCAGGGTCACAATCTCGTACGGAGTACATTTAAGGACGTTTGGCCCTATAGGCCTCCAAGCCGATCCTCTGATCACACCGAGCGACGACTTCTTGGACATGTTATCCCCTATCCTCAATATATGCCGTGGTCGTAAAATTGCATTCTATCTCCAATGCGACTATGGTGTTAATCCCAGCGAAGTGCTGGCCGAATCGTTGGTGGCCGAAGTAAGACTTCCTCATTATAAATGTTCACTGCATTCACTGATCTGTGTTTCAGTTGAAAGGTGGCGATTCTCTTTTATATCACGCCATGAAGCTTTACAAACTCACTCCGGAACTGCACTGGTATGCAGGTATGTACCGTGTCTCCTAATATTGGTCACTTCAATAAACCCCGAAATTATAGGTGGATACATTTGGCCGATGGACCGCACCGTCGAAGTGGGCAGCGAGAATCCTGATGCTCTCGGCGGAGGTGCTTTAACATTGGGTGGTTCGCACAAGGGAGTCCCACCCGTCCGTGGCACCTTCAACGCAGGATACGGCGAACCCGACGAGACTATTGATAGCCTCAGGGCTCGGGTCGAAGAGAGCGGTGCCGTCCTTCTGTCGGAAGCCGATATCACTATTCTGTCTGACTGGCAAGCGGGAGTGCCAATCTCGAAAGAGCGTGTTCCATTCGTATCGAATGGGGAGCTGGAGAAGCTAGTGGTCAACGTACTGCTAGTCACTTATGTTCCTTGATTTCATTACTTTACTGGGCTTCGTATTTTACTTCGCTTGAGCAATACACTCATGATCTTGTTGGGACATGGGACAAAAGTTAAATTAATGCTACGGCCACCAGGCAGCTCTACAGGGATACAGTTCAAGACATTTGACTTCTATGTGATACAAAAAGAATCTCCGAGTCATCTTGAAGAACTCTTATGCAGTTGGTGGCTTTTTCAGTCTCCCCAAACCTTCAACATCTTGATCCATGTCTTCTGAAGTACAGATGGTATCTGGATTTGAACAAAGTGTATTGGCGCAGCCCACTAAAGGTGGCACTATTAGAATGAAGTTGAAATGCTACAACACAAGAACTATTTTGAGCTTGCTTGAAGCCAGAGTCATAAACATAGGGTTAGGGTCAAGCTTGATGCAATAGCTCTCATTCAATGGGATGTTCACTGAATTGTACAATGTTTTTTTGAGCATTTATAGAGAGTATCAGGGCAGGTGCATGAACAGTATAAAGCTATTATATTCCATTCTGCAGCTGCTAGATCTATTGGACCATCAAAATCCACTTAGGACACCAAAAACAGCAAATTGAAATAGGCTCATAAGATACTATTTTATGTAGCAGTCACAAAGAATACATATATAGGAACACCCAGTTTTAATTCAGGTCAATCCGTCAATTCTTGACGGAGAAACAATAAAATGGTTTGAAACCATTGTGCGAAACAATTACGAAAACCCATCTTGGGTAAGTCACGTGAAAAATTCGTCACGTGAAAAATACAATGTCGGGTCGCTGACAGACATTCTCGACGTTCTTCACCACGATGACTGTCCCCCCGGTGACCCGCCATGTCCAAACAGCACCCAAACACCAGCAACGACGTTGGAACGTGTCATCAAGGGTATTATCGGGGTCAGGTGCCTCAAGGTTCGAGCTAAGAAGAGCTCATGCAAGAAAGCAATGTTTAATTGGATTTATTACGCCGCGGCGTTGCCGAGGTGGAAACTAGCATATGGAGATATAGTTGGGGAGGGGTTTAGTGGAACTTATGCAGTCGGTTGAACAGTACTATACGTGTTTGCGAGGTTTTATTGCATTATTGCATTAATCTGAGCCGGCGGGTTGCCAAGCCGATCGTACGGGTCTCGACCCGCCGTAGAGTCCGCCGTAGATTTCCCCGTAGTCCCGTAGTATTCGCCGTAGTTTTCCGCCGTAGTTCCCAATTCACAGTAGTGATCATATCAAGATCATATTCGATTCGGCAGTCAGTTGGACAGCCACATTTTTATTCTCCGCTTCAAATCAAATTGCGACGACAAGACCAACAACTCCTTGCAGAGCAGTAGCTCGAGGCCACGGTTAGACGCCTCCGGATACACTTTGCTCTCTCTGCAGTCTTTCCCTTTGTTCCATTCATGTTACGTCTTGTCTTGCCATCGTCGGCGGGGCATCTCGGAAAAGTCATTTGCTCATCCTCGGCAAATGGTTCGTGATATTTCTACCTATATAGGCCGTTGGAATTTATTTTGGTATTTACAGGACGCCGGGCATTCTCTTCTTCGTCAGCTCGTCAGGGAGACATCACGCTGACAGTGGACGGAAAGGAAGTTACTGTTCCCCAAGGTGCGCCTTAGCAGTTGGCTGCAATAACGTGGCCTTAATATTTCATGCTTGCAGGCTCTGCTTTGATTCAAGCTTGTGAGGCGGCTGGAGCGACAATACCGCGGTGCGTCTATGTAGAGTTACCTATATCTCTCGTGTTTTACTCAATAATATAACCTACATCAGCTTTTGCTATCATGACAGGTACGAATAATTAATCATGTCTGACTAGCTTCCGTTGTAATGCGTTCGTTCCATAGGCTTGCGATTGCTGGAAATTGTCGGTACGCATCCAGATGTCCAGCGCTTTATGCACTGATCGCTGACCTTTCTACTCCAATACAGAATGTGTTTGGTAGAAGTGGAGCGCTCACCTAAACCTGTGGCATCCTGGTATGTCCAAATCAATACCACCACAAATATAGCTCATTACTGTTTTCAGTGCCATGCCAGCAATGCCAGGATCTAAAGTATTCACCAACACCCCTCTAGTCCACGAAGCCCGGCAAGTATAACATATATCTGTCAGCCGCCAATCTATCACTCATATCACGTCCAGTGAGGGTGTCATGGAATTCCTTCTCGCCAATCACCCACTTGATTGCCCTATTTGTGATCAGGGTGGCGAATGCGATCTGCAAGATCAATCGATGCGATACGGCTCGGACCGCACGCGTTTCCACGAAATTACGGGCAAGCGGGCAGTAGAGAACAAAGATCTTGGTCCCTTGGTAAAGACGTCGATGAATCGTTGTATTCAGTGCACACGTTGTGTCCGATTCGCGAATGAGGTTGCTGGGGTAGAAGAACTCGGTACAACTGGTCGAGGTAACGACCTACAGATCGGGATGTATGTTGAGAAGACTATGGATTCGGAGCTATCGGGAAATGTCATTGACCTCTGCCCTGTTGGCGCGTTGACCAGCAAGCCATACGCATTCCATGCACGACCCTGGGAGCTGAAGAACACCGAATCTATCGATGTAATGGATGCTGTCGGTTCGAATATCCGTGTGGATTCACGCGGTGTACAGGTCATGCGGATTCAACCACGGACAAACGATGACGTTAACGAGGAATGGATCAGCGACAAAACACGCTACGCATACGATGGGTTGAGATTCCAACGTCTGACAGTACCTCTTATCAAACAGGGAGACCGATTCATTCCCTCTTCATGGGAAGATGCCATGGCTGCCATCGCGAATGGTCTCGTCAGCTCGGGCGCGAAGGGGGATGAGATACAAGCTGTGGCTGGACATCTGGCTGACACAGAATCACTTGTTGCCCTGAAGGATCTCGTCAACCGCCTTGGCTCTGACAATCTTGCCGTCGATCAAGTTGGCGGCCATGCTCAACCTGCCCATGGCGTCGATGTTCGCTCGAACTACTTATTCAACTCTACCATCCCTGGCGTTGAAGATGCTGATGTTATTCTGTTGGTTGGCACAAATCCCCGGCACGAAGCGGCGGTGCTCAACTCACGTATTCGTAAGAGCTGGTTGCACACTGGTTTGGAGGTTGGTTACATTGGCGAGCGTGCGGATACCACATATGGTTATGACTACCTCGGGCCGGATGCGAAAGCTCTCGCTGACTTCATCGCTGGCAAGGGCACTTTTGCCGCCAAGTTCAAGGCCGCCAATCGACCACTTATCATCATTGGCAGTGCCTTGGCGGAACAGGTTGATGGCCCTGCTGCTTATAATGCGCTGGCGAAGTTCGCAGAAACGAACAAGGGCAAACTTGTTACACCGCAATGGAATGGCTTATCTGTTTTACAACGGGTGCGTTTTTATTTTTATTTTTTAGCTGATGGCTGTGCTTGCCACTGACTCATGTTCCGTCCTCAGATCGCCTCTCGCCCTGCTGCCCATGACATCGGGTTCGTCCCATCGAAAAAGGCCTCTTCAACAAAGCCCAAGTTCATCTACCTCCTGAATGCGGACGAAGTCAACCCTACATCAATCCCGAAGGACTCCTTCGTTGTCTACCAAGGCCATCACGGAGATCTCGGTGCACAGCTCGCTGACGTCTGCTTACCTGGCGCTGCATACACAGAGAAATCGGCTACGTGGGTGAATACAGAGGGTCGATCACAACTGGGGAGAGCCGCTGTTTCTCCGCCAGGTGCTTCGCGTGAGGATTGGAAGATTATCCGGTAAGACTCTTTCTCCTTGATGCGCCCCAAACTATTTCTAACTCTCTTCTCAGTGCGCTCTCCGAGGTTCTTGGATCCCCTCTCCCTTACGACGATGTCCTCAGTTTACGTGATCGCTTGTGGGAAATATCACCAACACTTGTGCGCTATGACACCACAGAACCGACCTCTGTCGATGTGGCATTAGCGGGGTTGAAAACCCTTGCTGCGAAGACAGCAGGCGCGAAGGTAACCGGCACTGTGTTCCAGAAGCCGATTACCAACTTCTACCAGACCGATCCCATATCACGAGCGTAAGCACCCAGTTTGGTTACATTTTCTAACCTACATGACTCATGGCTATCTCCAGATCTATTACCATGGCACAATGTACGCGTGCGTTCGTGATGGGCGAGAACTATGGGTTCGGCGGGATAGGTAATGCCACGGAGGCTGCATACGCTTGATAAGTGTACAATATTTCGGAACCTTGCCTGTTAAACAAATTTTCAACTCCCTGCCAAATTACTGCGGCTCTGGATGATAAGCACGTCGAAAATCACTATATTACATTTACTCAGCCGAATACTGAGCTATAGCAGTAACATGTCCATAACTTGGCCACCTTTTACACGGCGGAAGCGTGCTTCGTCTTGCGGGTAGCCTTTCGAGAAGTGAAGAAGTTGTAGATAGATTCCAATATACCCGAGAAATGCATGCGAAGATAAGTCAAACCATACACCGCGGCCGTCTGGAGATGCATAAGTAAACATAAACTTCATAGATGGCTGAAGCTCACATTGAACAATATAAATACACAGAAGATTCCAACGTCCCTCCAGCGATGAGAGTAACGGATATTGAATCTCGTTAGTAGCCACTCGTTCGTGGTACGAAAAACGCAATACTGGCACCCACTTGTGGCGTCCGCGTTGATAAGATAACCGCCATTCTGGGTAATGAAGCTCTGCAAATAGGAGCCGCAGGACAAGCCAGAGGGAGGTTCTAGACTAACGAACTCCTTAGCCGCACACGATATTTCTTGATTGCCAACAGCTACGAGATTGTTAGGAAGTAGTATTAGAGATGTATTAGTATGTTTACCTTGTCCGAGGAGTCCTTCGATTAAATAGGTGTAGGGACTTAAATGATACATCCATCGCCACCAATTGAGTTGTGAATACGGCTGCAAGACGCCATTGCTATTGACATCAAGTTAGGTCACGTATATCCTCCAAACGGAAAGCACCCGATAGACTCACAATGTGAGCACGAACGAGAAGAGGAAAGAAAAGAGAATTCCTGCAATCTGAGGGTTGGGGCTCATGGCGGCAACGGCTGTTGCAATAGTGGTGTCTGTTGAATTCAGTTCACATGCATATTTGAGGACGTGAATGAGAATGAGAAAACGTACAATACTGTGGAAGGGCAGGAGACTGTGAGCCTAGGGTGAAAAGCAAGAAAAGAAGATGGACGTACAAGGGGCATCAAGAAAGATAGAAATAGGTACGTATAACCGCCTCTGTTGGAATCAAAACCGACCGTCCAATACCAGCATAGGAAGAATATAGAAGAATTGATGATGTTCAATGGGATCTCGACCATGAGCTGGCTTGTGACGAGCGCGCTCCATGCATACATTCGGCTGGGCTGCTCGCGAATTTCATAGATACTTCGCATTTTAATATAAGGCACTTGAAGTTGGTTTGACAGCTGAAGAAGTCGCTCAGACGCCTGTAAGCGTAAGAATAAGAAAGGAGTGATTGCGTACCGGAACGCTCAAAATAGTAGCCATGTATATGGACTACCGTTGTCTATGTCAGTACTCAATGGGGTATCTACTGGAGGAAACTCACGAAAAGCTTATTTTGTGTGCCTTGAAGGGTGTTCTTGGAATGGAAAAACGTGAATCTATAAGAACAGAAGTCAGCCATGGCAGGACTTTTGTTAAAAAAGGTCACATCACCCAATGAACAGGCCGGCAATGATATTTAATGTGAGTTTCGCCATGAGATAAGTTGGGTTTCTCCACTTGTCAATCATCTCACGCCTGAACAGAACCTGAATTTGGTGTCCCCAGGAGGTGGCAAATTCCGTATGGATGGTCGCTTCGACCTGAGGTCGACTGCGACCTGCTGAATGAATGTCTTCGATGTCTTCCAGTAAAATCCCGTGCTCCTTGGAGCCAAGCCAAACTTGATGCCAATCGGTGTCGCTCGAAGCAGTTGCCCCGGCGCCAATCACATCCAACATGAACTCCGCTCTATGAATACATCAATATCGTCTTCGTAAGCTGACGAGACACATACGGATTTTCATCTGGTTTGCAAGCCCGTGAGCCATTCAACTCAAAATAATGTATCAAGCCTGTAGCGTTTGGACCAATATCCCCCATAAAAACCGTCTGCCCACCCTTGCGAAGAAGGAGAAGCCTATCGAACACGTAGAATAGTTCAGCAGAAGGCTTGGAACACAATATTAGCAATGATTTTAGAATCAGATTTAAGACGGCACGGATACCTGATGAATCCTGAGAACAAGAATGTGATGAATCCATGAATGAATTGGGATCGAGAGAGAATGTACGTACGTGCACAAGATGGCTTGACCATTGTCGGCCAGGCTGCGTAGGAAGGACATGATCGACCAAGCACTCTGTGAATCGAGACCTGATGTTGGCTCGTCCAAGAACAAAAGAAGTTTGGGCTTTGCTGCGAGTTCCACAGCGATGGTAGTTCTTTTTCTAAGTTCGACTCCCAAAGAGCCCACAACCGCATCGGCGAAATCCTCGAGGCCGCACATCCGAAGACATTGCTCGGTGCTACAAAGTCCAAATTCAGTCGGTATAGATTTTGCCATGGAAAAATACTTACTATGCCTTTTTTTCAGCTTTAGGTACAGACGCGGGCTGCCTCATTGTAGCAGAGAAATATACTGACTCTCGAACTGACATCGTAGGCAGATGTGTGTCTGTTTGCTGGCAATATCCGCTAGATAACGAATCAGCCTCGTATCTATATTGTAAAATATCGAAACGAACGTCTGTGCTTGAAAGTCAGGGGGAAGCGCTTGGCCGTTAACAAAGCGGTTGCCAGTGATAATGCCAGTTCCACTTCGCTCCGCTAATACATTAAGAAGAGTCGTCTAAAATAGTAACAAGAATATCAGAATTTACACGCGCAAAAGTCAGAGATTAGGTTCACCTTGCCTGCACCGCTTTCCCCCATGAGAGCAGTTAAATTGCCTGGCGAAACATATCCAGACACATCGTCCAATAACTGCCTGTGTTGGCCACCGGAAACAGGGACAACATAGTTGACATTTTGCCACGAAAAAATGTCTGTCATCTTCTGCTCTTGGGCCAGTGCTCTTGTAGACTCCAGGTCACCCTTCGACTGGGACTTCTCGTAGTTGACGGTTCCATGATTGGCTTGCAAAGCTTTCTCGTCGACTTCCTCCGTAGAAGGCCCGGAATCCTGAACCGCTGATGTACTCGAACCTCGTTTGAAGGTGGTTACGGAGGTCTGGCCTGCGGTGCCAGTATTGAACTCGGTGAGAATCAAGAGGATCGAAGCAAATAAGATGCCGTAGGCAAGACAAAAGCCAAAGTTCTACAAAAATATATCCGTCTGATCAAATTTTGATAGAATAAAGTCGAGGCACATGGGACATTACCCGCCACAGATGAGACTGGTTGTACGCGAAAGACAATTCCACAAATCTCTCGCCATTTACGATGGTTTGTCCTGGCATCGATCCCAGAACAGTGCAGACTTTGTTAGCGGCAGGAAAATTGTTATAGTCTGATCCTTGTGGAACAAGTGTCGCACATTGACCGTTGATCGTGTGGAATTCGTTAGTCATGACCGCCTCAAATGCCCATCGAAGAGGATTGAGGTAGGATATCCACTTCAATGCGCCTGTCAAACAGAAATAATCAGTTCACATCAAATGATGCTAAGTGCGTGTATTGGCACCTATCATGGAAATCAAGGGGATGGTATAACCCTAATGGAAAAGGATGGCTGCGTGAGTTGTTGAATTGCCAACCAATGCGAATAATAGACTTACGGTGTACAGAGCCATGGCAAGCACTAAGATTCCTGCAACTGCCTGAGCAGGAGCTTCTGCCTTGAAAGCAGCCGCTAGTCCACGAAAGAAAGCCTTCATGGTAATGGCGACGGTAAAAACGATTAGGAAAAAGATGCTATAAGCAGCGTAAAGTAATCAGGAAAGTGACCGAAAGAAGTAACTCGAGAACTCAACAAGAACTGGCCAGCCGTCTGTTGTAATTTGACCAGGAAATACAAAATAATGGTGTACAAAACCATGGTTGCAAACGTTACGGGAACATCGACCAAAGTCATCGCTAAGCCTTCGACGAACGGGTGGTACATCGCGGCTTTCTTGTGGCGCTCGACAATAGGTCGTTGGGAAAACAGTGCAGGGATCTCGGACATAGCGAAACTTCAGACGCTGTATGTCAGCAACATGCAAGGCGACGATACAGAAAGGGGAACACACAGGGCAGCTGGGTGAGACGAATCAGTATGCAGAACATAACTAAAAAATTCCAGTATTTACTCACGCAAGAATATGGCACTAGAAAACACGGACAATCAATATCGGAAGTTGGTAAAGAGCACATAAGAGCTTACAAGAACAATATTCCACCGCGAGAATAATAGGCGCTCGTGGATTCTGGTAGCTTCAGAAACGTCGTACCGAGAATAATAGCCTGAAATACGAAAGTCCTGCAGAGAAAATGGTAAAAGCGAGGCTTGGGAAACAAAAAAGATGCTCACAATGCCTGAATTACCTGCGTACCCCAGCTGCCCTTTAAGATCAGCACCCTCCTCTTCATCACGGCGCGTACCTGCATCGGGATCGAAATAGTGTAGGAGCTCGTGATTCGCGCATGATGCGCATATTCTGCCCAAGCGCTCTGCCTATATGCCGACACACGAGTTGGCTGCCCCACAAATTCTCGGCGGTAAGCAGCTATATCTTCCATATTTTGTTGCTTTATGTCAGACTTTCGATAGTGGGCTTCGAATTCGGCCGCATTGCGCGGAGGAGGTGGAACCGCTCCGGCACGGGGAGTACGGCCTTTGGGATCAGTTACAGCCACGAGGAAGTCGGCCGTCGTTTGCCGGTCTGCAGGCTCGTAACCCATGTCCATAAAGTATTGCCTCGCCTGATCCGCTCGGCCAAAATATGCCATTTTCCCGTTGTATATCAAGCAAACCTTATCAAACATTTCGTAAAGTGATTCTCCCGCCTGGTTTGAATTTAGTTCAGAATCTTACAAAAGTCACTTAATCCGACTCACCTGGTAGATGGACACAATAGTAGTCAATCGGAAAGTATCAGTTGCAATACGCAAGGCGCGAACGAATTCCACCGCAGTTGAAGCGTCGAGACCGCGAGTAGAACTATAACAAGGTTACTATATAGTAAAGCAACAGCAAGAAGCACGCACTTGTCCCACGAGGTGATCAGACTCCTAGTAGCCAAGGCTTCACTGATAGAAACCCTTTTCTTCTCGCCTCCAGACACACCTCTAATCGATGCATCCCCGACAGGAGTCTTCTTCACATGCCTAAGGCCAAAAATCGTCGTGAGCACATCCGTCATTCTAATCCTGAAACTCTTTCTGGTGTTGCCGCCTAGCCGAACCTCGGGCGTACGTGTGGTTGCTGCAAATTGGATGGTTTGCTCAACAGTGAGTGTCGGAAAGTGCACGTCGTCCTGTTACATAAGTGAGAAACGGAAGCGGTATCGCAGAAAAAATCGTACCTCGGGAGAGTATTGCACGTCACCTCGATGATGCTTTTCTATGGCTCTCGGGGAGAACGAGTCATAATCCACATGACCTTCCACAGCGTGATACTCAGCACGTTGGTTGGCAAGGATTTTCAATAGGGTGCTGCACCCAGATCCTGGTCGGCCAAGAACAACTGTGGTGTAATATATCGTCAGGCCGCTAAGACGGGTCCGGACACAGCACTTACGAAGCATTTCTCCAGGACGAACAACACCCTCAAATCCAGTCAATATATTTCGGAGAGGGGGATGTCGCATAGCTTTTATAGCACCAATGATACCAAGGGGGTTCAATGTAGATCCAAAAGTAGGCTGGAAGCTCGCTGATGCCCCCAGACCTACAACCCGAAGATCCTCGAAAAGCACGCCCAGCTCACGGGACTTGATGTCGGCATCTGCGCGCCTATAAAGTACTTCATTAAATCGCTTGCCAATAGTATGCAAGAAGGCGTACTTTTCGACTATATCCCGAAGTGTTTTAGCAAAGTCGAAAGGGCCTTCTTGGGGTGCCAAGGTACTCTCTGAAGCTTCAGACCCTTTCGAATCGATAGATGATGTTGCAGGCGGTTCTTGTGCGACTTCATCTGCGATTTCCTGGCCCTCAGTAGTCATGCGAGTCAGAGTGCGCCTTAACTCTTGCACGCCATCAGGATCAAAATAGTCGACTGAGATACGAGAGGCAGTGGAGCCATGACGGCCACGATTAGACCTAAAACCAGGAAGGACAGGCGAAATCTGAGGAGAGTTATGTGTGCCTGTAAAATCATGGGTGACTGCATTATCTGCGATCGCAGCCCTCGATGTGTGCGGCGGAGAGTCTCCTCTGGGAACTTCTTTGATTTGGTCAAGCGCAGACATTCTGGGGAAGGGAATGAATGTGGGGGCAAGAGTTTATAAGAGCCACATTCATAGGGGTCGGTATTTGCTGAGTATGCAGCCAGTGAGGGGCTAATTTGTCAAAATGGACATGTATATGACGATCATAAGTACTTGTCATTTGCAGTACAAGTTGTAGGCTAAAAGATGGATTTCTGTTGTAATCCGATCATATAGGCAGGGTACGGGGACAAGCATAGATAAAAATACGTAGTTGGAAAGCAAGACAAAGTTGACGCGCTTCAACAGCACCGTGACACAAATATATGTAAACAGAAGTTGTTCTTGACACGTGACGCGTGATGACTTACCTTCGGACCTCCCATCATCACCCATATGGCACACTCAAGCTATCGAACTTGGTGGGCCAGTTGATCCGAACGATATACTGACAGCTATCACGCTTACTCTTCGCTATCACGGAACTGCGCACAGCGCTACGTTCTACATTGCACTACCATCATGCTGTTCAGTGACTTCAGTCCAGGTCATATATCCCCCTGACAGTGCCTTAAGCTTAGCGTATTGGCGTCCAAGGCTCGTCCACAACTCCATACGTGCCCTTGTAGCCATTAGGCTGAATCACAGTCTTTCTTCACATGACCTTGTGGAGTTGGCGGTATCACTATTGGTGCCTCTCTTGATTTCGCAGCGTTCAGGTGCCAGTTCCGTCTATATGGAGGTAACATATGACGACAGCGTTGTGAAGCGGCGTGGTTTCTGATTCATCTGAATAACGCCTTGCGCAACTTGCAGATCCACCGCAGTCGCGATTTAATATCAAATTTGCCGCTATTTGGCCCAATAGAACGATACTTGTTTTTCAACAGATTGTTAACTCGGCGTCTTCCTCCGTGGCTTCTTGTTCATTTGATGAACGCACTGTGGAGTTTTCGGGTTCAGAGCAACCGTTTTAAGGTAGCGGATATACCTCTCGTCAGCGCCACTGAGCTATATCTAATGGGTGGAGACGTTGCGCCTCGTGATCGCGCTCGCTTCCTGAACATGCATAGCCGCAGCTGCCTCCTGCATGGTCTTTTTCTCGAGCGAGCAAGAGCGGACTCTCTGTCAATCGCCTTTAGGTATCATCATACCTCAAACACAACCACATCTATTGTGGAAATCACCTATGCATCGTGCCATGCCATAGCTCTTCGCCTCGCTCTGATACTCCAATCAGCCGACGTCCAGGCACATAGCGTAGAACCAATTATTTTAGTCCATCCGGTCGATATCACAATATCTATGATCGACGTCCTGATGGCAGGAGCTACATACGCAATTATGGATCTCAAGACTTTAGATGCCGCAGGGCTACAGGAATGTTTGAGCCTCGGACAAGTGCGATCACCTCTGGTGCTGTTGCATCATGCGCTGAGCGAGCGAGTCGCAGAGGTCGACGTTGAATGCATCGATCCGAGACATATTGTCCAAAGTTCACTCCACAACCCTCAGCAACCATGGGAGTTTGATTCAGCTGCTGTCTTGCCGTCCGTGGTTGCCGGAGACATGGCGTTTGTTGCTTCGTCGTCAGACGGATGGGACTCATCTGTCGTAAGCTGTATCACGCAATCTGATGCAGTTAATCTATTGCATGCACATTTCGAGAGGCTGGAAGTAATATCGACGAGTAAAGTTCTACTCACCCACGATTGCCCGGGGGTTCTGTTTCAGGGGATTGTATGGAATGTTCTTGCGGTACTTACATCCATCTCAATCGGAAGTCCTGTTGTATGTCCTTATTGTCCATTCACTAGCATGGTGGAACCGTTTGTTCAGTTGTGGATCTTGACTATGACGTTGCGTTCCTCCGGACGTTGTATGACTTGCAATGCACGGATATGGCTTTGCCTATGTCTCAACTGATTCGGGTCTCTTCCGTATTTCAATCTCCCTCTACAAAGAGCACCGCTGTCTGCGATGATGCATTCTCCTTACCACTGCGTTTTTTGATCGTGCCGGAAGACCCTTCCGCAGCGTCATTTACGTTGGATAGCAGCATGAAGGTCATTAAGGTGAGTATCACACCTCACAAGGTAAACAACCAGATACTGATTATTGTTTAGTTTGACGACAGTGGAATTTTTCTGTACGTCGATGGATTTTGACAGCTGTTGCCCATCGCTAACTCTACACTTAGTGAGAAGAAAACCGAGGGGGTCGAGTTCGAAGATATGACTATCGACATTATTTTCTGTCCTGAGGGTGATGTATTACTCAGCCCTGCTGAGGTTCTCGCCCTTCTACCCTCAGGTTTGGTCTTGCACAACATAGGCTCACAAGTCGTCAAAATCGGAGATGACTTTGTTGTCAAATACGGTTTTGGTGTTCTCGCCACCAAAGTCCACAGTATGAACTTCGTTCACAAACACACAAATATCCTCGTCCCACGCGTACATCTTGCTTTCCGACACAACGACGAGCTTTACATTGTCATGCAATACGTCGAGGGAGCTACCTTGGAAGCTCGTTGGAATATGATGGACGATAACACCCGGACTGCGACGCTCTTGCAACTCAGCGGATACCTACGTCAGCTACGTGCTCTGGAAAACCCTTCCTCATCACCGGGCCCGGTTGACCAAACTGCGTGTCGTGGACGATGGTTTACGATATACAATGCATGCAGGTCCTTTTCAAACCCACGCCGAGCTGGTAACGTGGTTCAATCACAAAATGGAAATCGCTCCTGGATCTACAGAGCCATTCACCGACCATTATAGACTTGTATTCACGCATCAGGACCTCGCACCTAGGAATCTTCTTGTGGACGAGGCGAACCAATTGTGGATGATTGATTAGGAGTTCTCTGGCTGGTATCCCGCATATCTTGAATATGCATGTGTCGCGTCGCTGCTGCAACCTACCCCGAAAGACTGGATCAGTCAAGTGCTCACATTCTTGGGTTCCTTACGAGCGTGAATATCACTCCCTTCGAGCCATCCAGTGGGCACTCGAATTTACCCCTTTTGCTTGATAGATAATGTAAGGGCAGCTAGTTGTTACAAATAGTAGCCAGCTATGGTAGGACAATTGAAGGCTTTTGAGGCGGAAGGGTTTGAAGAGACAGGGACTACTCAACACGTCCTGTGGCCGGTGATCACCCGGGTATGGGTCAACGCAGACACAGAGCCATAGAGTCCAGCAATTTCTATTAGAGCATCATTCGGTACGTGAGTTTGTAAGGTCTTCCCTACCTTTGAATCTAATGGAAACGCCTCCAGCTATCATGGTTTCCGCGACGTAGCGCGGTGCGTCTACAGTCAGGCAATCGTCGAAAGGCCCCGGGCATATCCTAATTGAGGTACTATCCAATGGACCCCTCAAAAGGTGCTATGTCAGATCACAACGCAGACAGATGCGCCCAAATTTTCTACCATGTACGATCCCGGCCGTGGACAATTTCCTGCCGTCTGGACCAAGGTCCGATCAGTGGTGCGGACGAACAATTCGTGGCCGTGACTTTGGACTGTTGCGCAACTATATTGTGAACTAGTCAACACCGCAAATAATATTTCACACATGCGCCTTCAAATCCACCCTGTGTTTCAAATTGTCATGTCTAACTTCCACCATCCTCTAAATGCTTGTAAAATGCTTGTAACTTATGCTTTCGGGCTCTTCGATGAATTTACCGACTCGGATGTCGAATTTGTGCAATGGTTGAAATGCAGCATGCCATTGCGAAGATGCTACAACACATACAAGCACAGGAGTAAAACAAGAACAAAAATGATAACGAAACGACGAGTTAACGAGACGACGTGAAGCTATTACTATACGGTGATTCGAAATTTGTTTAAAGAGCGGTTGGTTTGAGTGGGATGAATAAAGTATGACTACGAGGATATAATATAAGTACGCGGACTGCAAGGAATTTATAAGTAATAAACTACGAGCGACGTCAGTCAGTGTCAAATTCTGTAGAATCGGAGGTCGCTCACCAGGCTCTCGCTCACAGGCACTGCAACGCCTGGGAAAGCGCGCTTTAACCTGTGAGGGTAACTTCACGTAAATGAGACGATCTCGGACGATTTGTACCGCCCGTTGGAGATGAGTTCGGAAATTCCGCCGAGCAAGCCCCATCTATATAAAAATGTCCTTATCGATAACATAAAACAATTTTAATGGCATGGTGACTCACTGCGACAGATCGCCTCCGTGACTGACGAACTACTTCTGCAAATTTCTCTTCACCCAGCTGGAGCCAAGGCAACGATTCTTCAGAAATCGTCTGAAAATTATCATAGGGAGTGAGCGTTTTTGAGCTACATAAACAGGGGAGGGGGGAATCGAAGAGAACTCACGGGAATGAAACTTTCCATATGCGCGTACGGATCCCGTCGAGCAAATATATCCTTATTTGAATGACACTGTATGGAAGACATAGACCATGAATCATTCTACTCATCGCAAGACGAACAAACGGGGCTTACCAGGTTGGTACACGTGTATGCAGGAGCTTTACGACAACTCTGGGGATAATCGTAAGCGTATGGATGCTTGATCATTGCCTCGGGTGACAGCAGCGAGGGACAAGAGTGCGACATGGTCAGCGTGAAGATGGAACGACGTCTGCCAAAAATTCTGGCCAGTAACGAGGGGCCGATATGTGTGCGTGGTTTGGACAGCTGCAGGGTTTAAAAAGACCAGAATAGCCAACAGAATCTCGGCATTCGATGCCGCCGGACGGGAGAGCCCTGGAAAAGCTAGAGAGCTAGACATGGCACGAACCTCTAATGGAAGGTCGAGGGTCGGCTAGATAGCAAGGGGCGCGAAGATCCCTGAAGGAACTTGGACCACGGGGTCTGCGAAGTCTTCAACGGCACAGCCAAAGGTTGTATTGAAGAAGCCCTGAGCGCGCCTTCTTCAGCACGCTTCAACGTTCAACCGCGTGGGTTCGCCTGTTGCGGGAACAGTCGATTCGCTTGACGTGACATTCGAGCGAAAAGATCGAAGAATGATCAAAGACCCTGCCTAAATTTTGCTCCTGTTCGCTAATTGTGTTGACCCGGATTACAAAACTCAGATTTGTCTCGATTGCAAACGTCTACGAATCCTTTATGTATGCGTTCAAGTCTCACTGCGGAATCTGCTCAAGGACCTCTTTACAAACTGTTATTCATACAATCGGATAGCTCAAGCCCTCAACCATGGAGTGGAAACTGTCGACGATGATCAGTCTACAGATTCAAGGGTGCAAAACCTTGCTCGAGGCGATCAATGCTGCATCACATGAGATTCTTATCTCAACAGTATGGCGATAACACTCACTAAGCTTCTCGTTCATCATTCTGAAGAACATAGATTTCCATGTACCAGCCTTCAACCAGTTCAACACCATCTTCCTCAAAGTCTCTAATTCTGGGGGCTCTTCTTAAATCTTCGAAAGGGATCGGGTCATCTCTCGGCCATCTAACACCAGCGAAGATCTGCTTGAGAGTTGTTGAACGCGGAATAACAAAAAATCGAAGACGGGACGTGTGGAGGATAACTGTGCTTGTCTCGGGGTCATCCAGGTCGAGGCCTTGTCTGATGGCCTTTTTGCTAAAGTCGCGCGTGCTGCCATTGTAAGCAGTGAGGTGGACTGCCGCAGATGAAAATAGGTTTTCGAGCAACGATCCCACTGTCTTATTTTCAGATATAGGTCCCTCACTACTGTTGGTACGGTAAGGTTCTCTGCCTTGATCTTGTCTGACTTTGAAAGAAGGCGCGATGATATAGACGGGAATAGCAATAGCAGTGCTGCTCGGGTCTGCCAACGTGTGATCAATTTGGCCGTTAAGGGTGTCGAAAGTTACGCCTTGGTCGTTATGATTGAGGACGCGACTATCAACGGGTGGTTGAGGAAAATTGGAACGGGTGTTGTCTCGAACAATTATTCCTCGCGACTGACAGAGAAGGATAAACAATCAAAGGGCTGGGATTTAACGTCAGAGATACACGCACATCCACAGCCCGCAAGAGCTCATCTTTCCGTCGTCGCAGACTACCTTGCGGTGCGCTCAAGCCTTCGTCTATTTGAATCGACAAATCGCTCTGTTCTGAGGTGGTTTCCAATCCACCTTCAGTATACAACCGTACCGACTCTTCCAAATCCGAGCGGGCCTCGCTGTATTTCGCAAACTTGGACAGCACCTTAGCTCGACGAAAATGACACTTGGCAGTCAGTCCTTTTGGTGAGCCCGGGAGTGTATAATCTGAAGACAGGGCTAGGTTGATATCTCGCAGAGCGGTGTATATATTCCCATATTGAATGTAAGTTTGAGCTCGATTTGCGAGAATGGCGCGCCTTAGTTCCACAGGTGTGGAAGTACTTGAAACACCGAGGGCTTCTGTATAAAGCTACGAGGTACTCAGGTTACTGCAGTGTATCAGGCAGTGACTGCCCACCTCAATTGCTCGCCTGAGATTTCCCGTTTGAAATGCTTTATTCGCTATCTGTTTAAGGACGGCAGACTGTTCAGCTATATCAAGGTCGCAATTAGAGGTTTATTTTCAGCCTAAACCCAAGTCGAACGTACCATGAACGGGTGTGGACATGATGGCGGAGCTTATGAAAGAATAGGGGCTTGTCTCGTTCTATACGCGCAAGCTCCTAATTTGGACGATACGCCGACGTCGCCGCGCTGCCAGCGGCAGCTATGCACTCAACTCTGTCGTAGTTACAGCTGATATTTCAATACGGCGCCAGCAGAAAGTGGTGCTCAAGCGACGTATCACCGGAACTTGGTCAATTTCAGGCTTATACTCCCTGGCAAACTTAGACTTCACGCAAGGGTAGCAAGACTCCAAAGCTGTCGAGAAATCCGTAGTCACTGCTGGACAAATATTGGCGGCGACGAGGCAAAACCATTGTGGCACTGTCTGGTTCGAGGGCTCCGAACGCAAACCCTGAGTCCTGAAAACGATCGAAGACGTCCCAAATCACGATGGTTGGCCCCCACTGGCAGTACCTCACGTGTGACAAGTGGAGATATATATCTTCCAATCCACAGTCCGAAATAGCCCCAGTCTGTCAACATGTCCATTCTAGCATCCATGCAAAGTAGCGCAGGAATGGACGAGTACCTGGAGACCGACTGAATGAGGTAAAGTTCGAATGTGCGCAGATTAGACAGGAGTAGTTTGTGGTTCAGCGGTGTCTGCCACTGTTTCACAGAATCGCAGTTGCCCTCGCGAGTCGGCAATGTTCCAATGGTTCGTCATCCAAAGCGTTTTCCGTTTCTCATCTTCCACGTCTACTTCTTCAGGATCCGATTACATCAAGGAATCGTACACATGCCGTTACTGGTCGTACGTATCCTCCAATCGTCTAATTCGAAACACCTCCATCGCTGTACAAGCCTTCAAAACCACTCGACCCGGTCCAACCTTATAGTAATACCTCCATATATCTCAAGGTCTGCGAGTATTATTTGGATGCAACTAGTTGCAACATCGTGTGAGGAATCCTTAATTTTATGGGCATGTGGCTCAGACTGTACATTAGTTTCGTACCTGGATTGTAACGCACCGCGCAGAGGACAACGAGTCTAGGACAGGCGGGTATCAATCCTCAGTGTATGCCTTCCCCATGGCCACGTATCTCCATTATATTCTTCGTGGTCCTATGGTCACTGTAATCTGCAGCCGGCGGTACCACTTCAACCCATCTCAGTTCTCGATGTGTAATGATTTCCAATAGATACCCGACCACGATCGATCATAGAAGGATCTAGAGACGAGGCAGAGTCCCAGCTTCACTTGGTCTTCATTGACTCCCAGTGGATAGCATTGGTTACCACCTCCGCCCTCTACGTCCTCGGAAATAGATGCCTGAAATGACGTGTCGAAGGCACCGTCCACAAGTCGCGATGAAAGACGAGCCAAATAATTTCAACCGGCAGAATCATTCTTCTGAGCTGAGAATGGATGACGAGGCTTGTCATTGGGGCTATGCAGCACAGTGGTTGTTTGGTCGAATTATCATTAGGAAACACAGTGGCTTCGCCACGATAGGGGCAGAAAAGTCATGTGCAATTATGTTACATGTTACTAAACTTCAAATGTCAGACTTCACGCAGCACAGGCTGTAACGCGCCCAAAATCTCGATATGTTTTACGCATTCAAGCCCGATTGGACTCCAGGTGGTCCTCTGGTATGCTCCAATGTTGCATAAACGGCTTCAACTCATGTTTTCGCTCACTCAACAGGACAAATGTGATCGGAAACTAAGTACCAGATGGCAGCGGGCCTTGCACTTAATCATGGAGAAATCGCCCGAGCCTCAGCTCTATCTAGAACAAATAGAGAATCTCAATGCATGCCACCCAGATTGGCCCTTCGCGCTTGTCAGACTTGGCAAGGCCTACCTTTTACTTGAAGATCTGCACGGAGCGCTAGAAACATTCGAGAAAGCGTCGAGCCTGCTATCACCTGTCAAGGACGAGATATTTGCGCAATATGTAAATGGTCTTCGAGCATTCATCACGGTAACAAAATCTCGCTTCATACTATGTACCACCATGTGCTAATGAGGTTCCATTTCTGTTAGGACCTTGAAGCCGAAGAAGGTACCTTTGCTCTTCGAATATTACGAACGAAATTTGACAGATAATAATCTGTAGATGCTGAATGGGCTGAACCTTCCGATGGCGTCATCATTTCTCCTTGGGCTCCACTGAAAGACATTGGTCAGTACAAGTTTTCAGATGCGTCAGTGGCCTCGACAGTCAAGTCTACCTGGGAACAACTTGCTTTCCGATGATGACGCGGGCATACTTTCCAGTCGCTATATTCGCCTTTTATGCATAGAAACGAATGAAATCGAAAACGTTTTCGCGCTCAGTGGCGAATCTCTTCCACGCCTTGTGAATACTGGATTTTATGCTGGAGCTATCGATGGTGTCAAGGCAGAAGGCATCCAAGAGCCTCAAAAAATCATTTCCATTCTTGGAGATCTGCAGGAAGTAAGCTATAGTCAAACGTCGTCAAGAATCCTAGTCAATGGAGTGAAGACACTATCTGTCAGAAACATAAAATCGCTATGAAGTCGAGCAGAATTGGGTCATACTATGTATGTTACCGTTTATTATCCACGAATGAAATGTATTTATCTCTCAGCAGGATGGAGAGAATACAATATTCTACCTGACGCACCCTGGTGTCTACCGCAAGCGTCTCATTACTACCAGCCTGACGCCTGAGGATGTTGTTCAGTATACGCATCAATCAAAGGTGCCATCGGAGATGAACCTGTTCATGGGTATGATGAGAGTATGTGTTTGACCTTTTTTCATTGTCTATCTGAGGTATGTTCGCAGAAATGCTTCGAGGAGAAGCACATCTCTCCGTTCGTAGTAGCGCCCTGGACTCACGCTGCGTTTGCGCGATGGAGATTCGAGTGTCATTATTGGCCCGGGCTCCTGCGGCGAGAAGGTTGTCTGATTAAGGCAATGTCTGCCAAATTTGGTGCATGGTCGTCACTGTTGACAGATGCTTCATGATGATCGACAATCCGCCTTTGGTTTCTTCCTCCCATCACTCCTCGTACAACACGCACAACCAGCAGTAACGGGAAAATTTTACAATGGTTTTTGCTTTGGACTTTGCCAGTACGCGACCATGAGCTTATCGCTTCGCAGAAGCTAACTTGAACCGAAGACAAATGTGTCGTGGTCACTGGTGGAAATAGGGGTGCGCCGAACGTTGGTCCAAGTTGCTTGAGCTGAATATTTGTAATCACCAGGCATAGGATATGCTTTTTCTCGAGCTCTTGCTCAAGCGGGCGCTAGTGTAGCCATAATCTACAGGTTCGATTCAAGTTGCACTCCACTGCGTTTAGAACTGATCCTCACCTAACTCAGGAGCTCGAAAGACGCTGACGATGTGGCAGCCAAGCTTGGGAAGGAATTTGGCGTGCAGACCAAGGTAAGTACCCATCATGGTGCATTACTGAATGCAACATGACGTAAGCAATATGTAGGCCTATAAATGCGATGTCGCTGATGCCGACCTAGTCGTCAGCACCCTGGAGAAGATTAACAATGAACTTGGACCTATCACCGGCGTCATTGCTGTGCGTCTTCATTTGTTATCTCGGAAATATGACGGAAACTGACTTTTTACATGTACCCCGTAGAACGCCGGCGTGTCTGTGGTCAAACCAGCCCTTGAACTTACGTCTGAGGACTTTTCGAAAGTATTCAACGTCAATGTTCTAGGTGTCTTCAACACGGCTCGTGCTGCTGCCAAACTTTGGACCAATCGCAAGTATGAGGGAGGCTCGATTGTAATTACAGCGTCAATGAGCTCTCAGATCATCAACCAGACCGCACCCAACCAAGCTCTCACTCAGGTACGTGCTCTATATTTAATCTTAACATACTCAACACAAACGTTCATTTTTTCGCTGGTAGGTGTTCTACAACTCTTCCAAGGCTGCCGTATCCAACTTGACGAAAGGCCTCGCTGCTGAGTGGGCTTCTCATAAAATCCGAGTGAACGCGCTCTCCCCCGGATACGGTTCGTACACTTTGGTCTTATCTGTCGCTAGTTCACTGGCTTACTCAGTCATGTACAGTAAACACGGCACAAACCTCCGTGATGGCTAAAAATATCCGGGACCACCAAGCTAAAAACTTGCCTTTGGGTCGTTTTGCTGAGGTTAGTTCGAGGTCATTCGATCTGTGCCTTCGTGTCTAATCGCTTACGACAGCCCCATGAAATGTCTGGCCAAGCCCTGCTCCTTCTTTCCGACCACGCTAGCTACATGACTGGCGGCGAATACTTCGTCGATGGGTCAGTGCTTTACATTATCAAATGTGTATGTCTTCTGATGTTGAGGCGGTTCTTCTGCAGTGGTCAGCTCATTTGGTAAAGTATTCGAAGGCGAGACGGGTCAACGATGTACAAATTCAAAGTTTCAAAGTTGTAAAGTAAATTGTAAATCACCAGATGTAGAGTCGTTAATTCAGGAACCGCCAGCGAAAAGAACGAGGAGCCGGCGCAGATAGTCTCAGATATCATACATTACCTGATTAAGTTCTAAATTATGCATACTCAAACACAAATCGTCAAAACTCACTGTTACAATTAATAATTGGTGAAATTGCTATGAAAATGAGGCGAAAGGCGTGTAATATTTGAAATGAAATACTATATTTTTGTACCTACGGACATGCAACACTACGGCCGTTATAGAGTACCAAACAATTGATTATACAGTGCTCAGGGGAGGAGCGGTTGAATAGGTTCACGGGGTCCTGCCATTGATATCCGTTATTCCCATATCGGTTACCTTTGCAGCTCTGACTCGGAGGATGTTTCAAACCCATTTCAACCCTTCTTCATCATGTTTGTTGCCACCTCACAAACTGTCAGAAACCTGTCCACCACATTCTCAAGAACCATCATAACTGGCGCACATCGACCTAGTGTTGCCGCGGCTACGGCTTTTAGCCGTTTATAGCCGTAGCCGTAGCCGATTCCGAGCCTAGCCAAGCCAACAACCAGCTAAGGCTAACACGGCGGGAATCATGTTATATAGAGACTTTTTATATGGGAATTTGTATGTGATAGCCATACATGACATATGGGATCACATATACAGTGTATTTATAATTAATGTAGAAAGCCATACAAAATAGAATCGAAATATGTCAGATATGGCAGACCATATAGGGGAAGTTTCTATTTCATGTACACAAATTATCTATACACTATTGTGTACAACAAATATAGGCATTGCATAGAAATGCCATTTATATGCCGAAATGTGGCGTATAAAGAGTCTCTATATGCTATTGTATACACTACGTATAAACATTGCCATAAGTGCTGTTTATACACCGTATTTCAACATATAAATGCCATCTCTATCCAATACCTATATTTGTTGTATACAATAGCATATAAGTAATTTTTGTACATAAAATGGGAGCTTCCCCTATATGGTCTGCCATATTTGACATATTTTGATCCTATTTATACGGTTTTCTACATTAATTATAAATACTCTTTATACACAATCCCATACTTCATGTATGGCTATCACATATAAATTCCCATATAAACAGTCTCTATATAATGTGATTCCCGCTGTGTAAGTACCGGCTATGCACCGGCTATAGAGCCGTAGCCTAGCTGAGTTAGCCGGCTGTAACTGGCAAATGTAGAGCATCTGCTAGGCTTCTGTTGCCCTTAATTATGCTTCAATTATATTGTAGAGCAGTCCTAGGGTGCTCTACATAAGTCTACATGGAAATGCTATTGCAAGTCTCAGCCGTGTCTAGTGTGTATTGATAGTGATAAACATTGGATAAAAATTGAATTTATATTTCATTCCAGAAAAGGCAATTCTTATTGTCAAGCCTTTAGCCACTCAAAAACAATGTTGAAGATTACTCAGTAGATGAAGGGCAGACAGGTACAGGAAGTCCAGGCAATGATTACACATGGGACTAGAATTAATTTACAGTGTTATTCTAATGTATATGACACTGTGCACGCATATATGAGCTTTGAAGTCGGCTTAGCCGCAGCTAAGCCATCACTTAGCGCCTAGCTGCATGTAGCCAGTCATTTCTTAGCTGTTAGCCTAGCCAAGCCGGTGGCTAAGGTCGGCTTGCTTAGCCGGCTACCGGCTAGCCAAGCCGCAGCAACACTACATTGACCTACCTTGCACCTAGACATGAATCAAATTGCCGATGCAAATGAGATCTTACATCTGCGAGATGCGGGTATACCGCTTCATCCTTCATCTCCACATCTTCAGTCATCCAACTTGAGCATCACTTTGGACCCATTTCATCGGGGTGATCATACCTACATCTCCTGTGGGACACTAACCACTATGAAACCATACAATGATGACCTAACCCTCCCTGTCATTGCGAAGATGTCTGTATGTGATAACGGGGCTGAAGCTTGGGTGTTGCATCTCAAAGAAGAGGCCCAGTTTTATTCTGAGAAGCTTTTATTGCTTCAGGGGCAACTAGTGCTAAAGTTCTATGGCCTTTATGTGACAAAGAGGGCAGACTGACAGTTTCCACAACGGTCAAAGGGGCCTGTTTCCTGCATGTTGTTGGAAGACTGTGGTGATACTGTCCCAGCGGTATGGGGTATGCCTATGCCTGTCAAGTGAGTATCAATATGTCACATACAAAATTCATAATGATATGATATGACATTGATTTATTTAGACTTGCCAATGTTAGTGATGTGCCAGGCCTGGCTTGGGCTGGGCTTTAACAGGCTCAGGCTTGCAAAAACCCAAGCCCAACCCTTAGCTGAGGAGATCCTTGCCAAAGACAGCTAAGGCGCTTGGGCTTGGTCGGGCTTAAGCCCAGGCTTATGTCCCAAAGGAGGAATTAGCTGAAATATTATATAAAAACACAGTTTAGCATGCCAGAATGCACCCATGGACAACCACATAATAGCAATCACTGCGAGTCATGTCAGGTTGCTTGTGCTCGCAATCTACTGGCCGACTGGTAATCCCAAATGGGTAATATACAATATCGTCAGTAATGTCATCCCGAAATCTTTCTAAAATGCACAAGTTCAGCACAGGCCACAGATATGAGAGTCCACTAACCAATGTGCATTCTTTTGGTATCCCGCAGCTCACCCAGCAGGACAAGTTTATCCACAACACACCTAGACATCAATCACTTTGTGGTATTGTTGGTGGTCACATACTAATATCAACCACAGGGACTCTAGGGCTGGTCACCGTAACCTGTATATGAGTGCATATGGCGTATATATGGCAGCATATTATGGGTCCTGTCACCATACCGTTGGCACCATGGGAGAGCCAATTGTACAGCCATGTTTATACAGTTCATGTATGAGTAAGTGAAATCCTGTGCGGATTGGTTTCTGTTGAGTTTATGGTTCATAAACTTACTGATTTGAAACTTGAATACAGTTTGGAGCAATGACTGTTGACATAGTAGCTGAGTAATCTTGTAGCGTATATCCATAAATGGACTAGAAACA
>KN832993.1:53307-95254 GCA_000827315.1 Piloderma croceum F 1598
AACAAACAGTACGTTCTCCAATACCAATATCCCAAGTTTGAATACCCACACTTGGAGACACACCTGCCTCCACTCTCAAAACTTATCCATCTTCCTGCTCGGCTCAACCACGTGATCTTACTTCTCTTCAGACTCCTTTTTTTCTGCTATGTAGCACAGTGTAGCACACACCATACAGCTAGTGTTAAGATAGGCGTCATTCAGATTCAGCACCTGCACAGCCACCCAACCCTAACCCTAACCCTAACCCTAACCGCGGCCAAATGAGGGGTGATTTTTTTTGGTTTTTGTATCAGCAGGTTTAGGGGTTCATACAATAATAATAAATAATATAATATAGACATAGCTGTTTTGACAGATATAGTTTTTGTGACACTTTGCAACCCAGTTGCTTACTATCACTTCACTGTGGCTGAAGGTCCATCCATAAATGGAAGGACCATTGTCACGTGACTCCATAAGTGCCTACCCTAAGCTGGCCAAATATCAAAGTCCAAAATCCATAAATGTACAGATAAGTCAGAGAAACACAAAATAAATTAGTAGAAAAATAGTAATATTTTTTCTTTGGGCTCATATAAGTCACTCAATTTTTTAGATATCAAGATTCTGCTTCCTAGGATCCTTCTCTAGGGCCTTGCTGAAGACATTCTAGGCAGTAGAAAGTGACCTAACTGTTTTGCGACTGCACCATTACCGAACCCTAAGTTGATTACATAACCCATGCTGAAACCGGATGACACCTATCTTAAGTCAATACCATGTTTTTATGCAGATTCTATGCTCTTGCAGGGTGTGTGACTTTGTCCAGATCTGATAAAATCTCTCTATGTCTCACATTCTTTACAACCAGTACAACAAATCTGTGCAAAGTTTCTGACTTACTTCTTTGTCCTTTGCCACCCTGCCCACCAATGTTCAGTACGAAAACTGCGGGATCGCTTTGACATGTCAATGCCACTGAACCATGGAAGTGCCCTCTCCTGGGAACTGTTTACTGCGAGACACTTGCAGAACAATTAATTCCTGCAGCAACGAAGCAATTAAACAATATCACCTTTCATCCAGAAAATCCCGATCACATGATGCGGCAGACTGGTGTAAAGAAAAAAATGTTATGGCCAGTGCTTACCTCCATGCAAGTATGGTTAGAACAACTTGTAACTCACTCTAACAAGGGCTACATTATATCTCCTTCAGAAGCTGAAGCACAGCCAGATGGATTGGGATATTCTGGCACCTTGTGCCATGGGAAATGAGATAAACCCTATATATCTTACGAGTTCAAAACACATAATGCACTCATCCCTTCCCAGTTTTCAATGATCCAATGGGACCCTCCATCAGATCTAGGTCCAGGATATGGGCGTGTGATCCAATTTCCATGCATTTTACCTGGTAAAACTTCAATAAGTCACAATATTGTCCTATTATTGCAGGTAAGACCATTTGATCTGTGGATAATGTGTCTATTTATGTGTGTTTTTCGTCAGATCTGGGGGCACCTAGAAAAATACAATATCAACCATGCAATGCTAATGTCTTATAAATCAACAATTTTCTTTTACTGTAAACTGAAGGACAGCATTATATATATCTCCAAAACCCATGACATATCATCACCTGACACTGTTTCAACATTCCTACTGCATGCAAAGGTGGCTTCTTTTGCTCAAAAAAATCAACCTGAACCAGGGATTTTGAATGCTCTTGAAGTTCAACACTGGATATGCACTGGTGGGATTCTATGTGTTATGACCAAGGGCTATTTTATGGGCTATTGTAAGTCTCTTTATTTTTCCTGCATGGTGAGCAGATGATGTTCATGTTTTTTCTCAAGGGATGAAAGCAACAAGGCCAAGATGGTGAAGACTCTTTGGAAATTTGAAAGACATTGCAATAAGGCCACCCGAGTTCTAGCTAAGGTGATTACACTCAAGGATGAGGCGGATCACAATGTCCATGAAATGGACAACATCACAAAAAGGGAAAGAGCAGTTGGGGATTCCAAGAAAGCAGTTGAAGATGGAATAACAAAACCTGGACAGGATAAGGCAATAGAAAACATGAAGAGTTGGAAATAGACTCTTATTTCTTGCATCTTAGAAGTTGAATGCTATCTATCTGACATGTTTTGCAGGTACTGTACAACAAATCATCAGTATTCACACTTAAATTGTCCATTCATTCAAAAACTAACCGCCCATCTTTTAAAACTTATGATCATCCGTCCCAGTTGGCATGAGGTTAGGATCTGTTTCTGAGACCCTGAACCTTTGGCTCGAACTAGGGACCCATAATTTTTGCGAGTATCTTACCTGTACCTTCTCTAAGTCTGTTGACAGTGCACCTGTTTGCAGCACTGAGACTGCTCATGGGATTAATGTGAGTTATCCATGGTCATTATATTTTGTACATGAGTTTATAGTATCTTGGATAGTCTTTCTTGTCCACTCCTTCCAAACTAATGAAATAATTAAATCTTGGTGTGTCACATTTTGCTGTCCAGAGATAGGAGAAAGAGAAAGTCACAAACTCAATGAATATTGCAATGCACAATGAGCAGAAAGCAATAAGCGGAAATGTGTCAGGAAGAACAAGAGTGAAGCCTGACCAAGGTTTAAGGGCAAGTCATTCGGGAAGGGTGGGGGCAAGGGCAAGGCTTCTGTTACAGTAAAATCATACACACCGCCGACTTATTCCCAGTCCTTAGATGTTTTTGAGATTGCTTTCTGTCAATTATACCTCCCACCACTATAGAATCCACATATATCTATCTCTGATACTTAGACGAACAAAAGAACAAACATGCATCTAATAATGATATAACTGTCCATGCCATAACCACACAACCTTTCCACCAGCCAACAAATTGATCATTTGAGAAACCTAACCTCTAAGAATACCAACAGTAACCTCAGCCTCGGCCCTCCCATCCCCTGCATCTCCTCCTCGTCCCAAAATGCAAAGCACTAGCACACTGCTCCCAAGGCCACTTTGTCAATTCCAACACATCAAGTCAAACATGCAGCTCATGACTACTACAAGACTGTGACACCTGTTGATAAGCGGCCATGGGCTGGAGGATGAGGTGGCAGAGTTGAAATAGTAGAAACTTTGAGTGTTGAGGAGAGAGGGAGTTAGTTGTCAGATATGCGGTGCAAGTACTTGAAGGTGGTGTTTAACCTATGAATGTAAATAGGAAGGCCTGAGTGAGTTACGAGCAAAAAAAACCATAAACACAACATACCTCCATTGCATGTAAAAACACCTCTATCCAGCCTCTAAAGAACCCTCTCACGCGAAGTCTGTAATAAAACCATGCCCAGCATAACCGACATGCGATATGCCACATTGAACATCACAACCATCTCAACAGCCACCAACATCAGGTCGAACTTGCAATAATGTAGCTTACATACACAAAACACACACAGAAAAATCAATATACCCCACAACACTAAGAGAAAAGAACAAGGACTTACAGAGGCAAGAAAAGTTGCCACCAACAGGATAGCAACACAAAATGAAACAGGCACTAATATAAACAGGTTGGTGAGAATCGTCTTGAGTGGGGAGGTCAGTGTGGCTGTGCAGATTCAGGGATGTTATTGCCTGTCACTGGAAAGAAAAGGGGTGAGGTAAGTGATGGGAGGAAGAGGGAGGGGGACGTTGTCATGCACAAATGTGTTTTTCACTCTGGGTTCTCCAATCCAGACAAGTATTGATGGGATAGCTGGTTGTTCAATTGAGAGGTGAGATTTGTCAAGTATTGTCCAGATGCAGCAATCTATTTCCTAAAAAGGAAGGTGTTGTGGGAATTTGAGGGAAATGGCTCAATGTCAAGTCAATTGGCAGAGCTTGGGAGGGAGGATGTTCTGGAGATACAATCCAGATATACTGATAATGACCTGATGACTTGGTGAGTTAATCTTGACCAGATTAACCTCCTGAATGCTGAGGATGGAATATTTGGAATATCCAACTATATGACTGGAATCTCTCTTCACAGACTAGACACTGATGCAGTTCTTCTGCACTGGCTAGGAGCTGACTTTTAGAGAGAAACAGAATAGATTGGTGACTGATAAACTGTAACTTCAAAGATATACTGAGTGGTGAGGAAACTGGGGGGAAAAGTAACCTCTGTGAGGGCAATAAACTCTGGGTAGTGATCTGCAGAGACTTAGGGAAGTACTGTGACTACAGCCCTCTTTAAATACTGTTCATGTAATATAAATTTAGGGCCATGAGTGTGATACTGACTCCTGTTTCAACTCCTGGGAAGTGTATCTAGGTAGTCATCACTTGTTGTCAAGGGAACAGAGAAAATATCAAGAAAAATTGAAAAATAACTGTTCTGTGCCTGGTGTTCCTGATAATATCCTATAAATAATTGTCCTGCATTGTGACTTTCTGAGTCATCTGTGGCATGTGACTTGTGTTCCATGTGGAATGGGAGTGATCTGTCATCAAATGAGTTATTTTGAGAATATTGACCATGTGTCTTGTACTGCCTCCAGGGAAGGCTGTGTCTTTAATCCATATGCTCTAGGGAAAGAGTGTAGGAAATAGCAGATAATTGTTGGCAAGGGGAACAAGTGTGTGTGATTGTTGTATTGTTGGGGTGTGGGAATGTGGAATGGGGAGGATCTGTCATCAAATGAGTTATTTTTAGAATATTGACCATGTGTCTTGCGCTGTCTTCAGAGGGCATGTGCCTTTATTCCACATGCTTCAGGGGAAGAGTGTAGGAAATAGCAGGTGATTGTTGACTGGGGAAATGAATGTGTGATTGTTGTATTGTTGGGATGTGGGAATATTAAACTGATTTGATGATGAATTGGGGAACATGAATTTGAGTGGCTGAGTAATGTAGGCATTGAATGTTCCTAAATTCATAGGAAAATCCATGCACTAACTCAAAACCATTTCGAGGTGTGACAACATACTACTAGTGAGCTTTGTGTGGTTATTGAAAAATACAGTGATGAAAAAGAGTGACAGAAGTGTGATGAACACGAGAAAAATGGAGAATTTGATCCTGCACAATCCAAACAGATAAATCAGTTAGTTAATAAGCACAACCTTGAGGCAAGTAACCACACAGATAGAAAAAGAAACAATATAGGAAAAGAAAGAAAACAGGAAAGGAATAGATTAACCAAAACCACTGACTTGGGTTCCTCATCCTCATGGCGGTGATGATGTCCCTCCCCACTCCCAGCTGACAAAAGTAGATACTCCACAGTCTCTTTAAGTGTAACACACATATGGATGAGAACATCAGATACATGCATTGGGAAAACATAGCTACCGTTTCTATGTGTGTGTTCCTGTTGGGAGGGAGGTGGGGCAGTTGGTCATTTGGAATACATAGGCAGACATAGAAGAGGCAAGTTAAAAAGAAAGAGTAGAAGGAATGATATACTTGAAAAGTCTTCTAACATTCTCCCCTTCCACCTTCTGCACCTCCCAACCAACCTCCTTTCCACAATCCAAACCCCAACCACACCAAAAACAACCCAATACCCTAACCTGTTAACCTGTACACACTAACAAACCAATTTGCTGTCCTGACACCCAGAGCCATGCACTGAGGAGAAATTGGAGTAGCGAGAGGGGTGTGTGGAAGGGTAATTGCAGTGGGAGGAGATGGGGGTGTAGTGAAGTATTTTGGTTTGGGGTTGAGGTGTATGGGAGAGGGAGCCGGAGGAGAGGGATGGGTGTGAACATGTATGTGCATGTCTGTGTCCATTCCTGTTCCTGGGAGTCAGACCCTTATTCCCTTTTCCCACAGACTCAGGGAATGGCAAAATAGGGTTCCAAGGCGATGCAGGTGCGAGTGTAGGCTGCATATGCAGTTGCTCTCCACCAGTGCCAGAATTGAGGAAAAAGAAAAGCCAATGAGAAAGTTAATATTTGTAGTGGTGTCCTCTCTTCAATGTCAACCCTGTCCCTGATCCTGATTCTGGTTCTAACCCAGCCAAATTGGGAGTCAGACCTGACGAGGATGTAGTCACAGTTGCAGGCTTCCTAGACCCAGGGCACCCTCCAAACATAAACTCATTTAATATCTCCTGATGATCTGGTGTCAGCTCAGGCATATCACCAGTATGAGGAGGAGAGGAGGCATAACCAACCTCTTATGCGCCGTCCTCAGCTATTGAGGCTTCTGAGGTAGCACTAAGATTAAGGAAGGCAGTGAAGAGACTGAGGATGTGCTTCCTGTATTTGACACATTCTTTGCCTCAGAGCGGGAATGCAAAGGTGATTGTGGTAAAGTCACCGATCTCTTATGTGACTTTATCAAATAATGCCCACTAAAGACAGCGTTGAGGTTAATAGCGAGTCTGGACAAGACTGATTTCCATTCTGTGTAAGGGAACTTTGGTGCTGCTCTGGAGTTTGAGCAGATGCACCTTGGTAAGCTTGAGATTGATGTTGTGCCAGGTATGAAGGTGGGAGAAAGGTGTGAGTAACATATATAAAAGGACACGGCAAGGGTGAGGAAATGAAAGAAAAACTGGTCATTCTGAGAGTGTCTAGAGGCAGGACCATTAATAGTACTGGGTCTCGTAGCCTCTCATGTGGATGCAAGAGGTTTGAGAATCTTGAATCTCGTTGATGACGATGGAAATCAATGGAGCCACATATGATTTACAGATCTAGATATCACTAGGTGCCATCTACAATGGTTTGGACCTTGCTTCTTTCCTTTTGCAATAGGATTTTGTCTATGCATTGTAAACAAATTAAAGTACTATTACACCTTGTAAAGAGAGCATTGTTTTAGACTGAGCATACACAAAGTGTACAGGTCTATCAAACATGTTGAATAAGAAAACTGAAGAGGAGCATAAAAAATAAATATTGAGATCCATAGATCTACCACTCCAGGAAAGCATGTCATCCTTGTGCAAGGGCCATGCTAATCTTCTCTGTATCGTTCCAATTTTTTTGTATGTCACCCCAAAGGGGACAATAAACAAAGGCAAACAAAAGGGGTCATGTGCCAGATTTTGCATTTTGTTCAGGTCGCGGGTGCTCATACAGTGTGGTTTCAGAACAACTATCTTCTCTGCTATTACAGCTGCCTACAAGGGACTAATAGTGGTCAAAGCAAACTTGACCATATTCCACAATCAGAAAGAGAAAAAAGCCCATCAAAATGGATGGAACTAATCAAAGTTTCCCTTCTGTGCTGAATACTGTTTCATGGATCACAAAGCTCAAGGGTAACCACTCAAACTGCCTCAGTCACAATTTCCAGTTGCAACTACCCTATCTGTGGCTTATGTCACATTGTCCTGAAGTAAGGGAAACAATATCCAACTGCTAAGGGATTTTGTTGACACAGCCACTCCGCCACATCATTGTTTGTCAATTATAGATTTTTGTCCCGGTTGCCACAATTACAAGGTTCCAGTGACCTTGCCATGTGAAGCAAGGTGATAGAGGGACTGAAGTACACCTGTTCAGCGGGTGTTTTCAACACGGGTCGCAGTGCTGCCAAACTTTGGACCAATCACAAATTTGAGGGGGGCTCAATTGTAATTATGCCATCAATGAGTACTGATTTGCTGCAAGCATGGTACTACAGTAGGCAACAAAACCCTTACAATGTTTTGCACTTTTAGAAAGACATGTCCATTGTTTGAGAAGGAACTGCCCTAAATCTTTGGAAATATTATGGAAGGTACTTTGACATTATATCTAACTTATAACATGGCCACAAATTTCCACACCCATATTTAGTAAGTCCATCACATGATACAAAGTGGCAACTCATTGTAAGGGTTTTGTTGCACACTTTTTTGATGATGAAGAACAGGTCTTAGCCATATGGTTTTGTTGATTATCATGATTTCATCAACAAATTCATATGACTGGTGTCTAACTCAACTATATAATTGATGGAAACAAGCATTTTCAGCTTCATAAACAATCAGATTCCACCAAGCAAAAGCTGATTTCTGCTAAAACACTTTATACTATTACTTTGCTTGACTCTGGTCTTTCTGAAGCTCAAATCTGTGACCAGACAGTCTTCAGTAATGCTACTATCAGTAATGTTCACTCTCAGCATCATTGTAACCTTCCCAAGGCTTCTTCTGGTGATGATCCTTCCATGCTTACAATAACAAATATTAATTATGTTAAATACATTATTTGCATAGGGAAGGTTAATAACACTACAAAAGCCATTATAACACTTCAGGACATTGTCAACACCCTCATGTCTTCCCAAACAGTACATTATTAGCTCAAGGTTAGAGGCATGAGGCTTGTGGTAAAGGAAAAGCCACTACTCAAACCTCATTATAGAAGGGCAAGGTTAGAATTTGCTGAGAGGCATCTGATATTTAGTATTGTGGATTGAAAGAATGTTATGTGGTCCAATGAGACTAAAATTAATTGTTTAGGGTCAAATGATTGAACATTTGTGTGTAGAAAAATGAAGGGGAGGGCTTAAGTGACAATGATGTAAAAGGAATAGTGAAGTCTAAAGCTAGAAATCAGATAATGTGAGGATATATGAGTTGGGATGAGGTTGGATATGCAATTGAGATTGATAGGAGGGCTGATGGAGACCTTTTTATAGCCATCTTGAACTTTCACATACAAATAATGTGTTTAACATAGTCAATACTTATTAATATTTGTTATTGTAAGCATGGAAGGATCATCACCAGAAGAAGCCTTGGGAAGGTTACAATGATGCTGAGAGTGAACATTACTGATAGTAGCATTACTGAAGACTGTCTGGTCACAGATTTGAGCTTCAGAAAGACCAGAGTCAAGCAAAGTAATAGTATAAAGTGTTTTAGCAGAAATCAGCTTTTGCTTGGTGGAATCTGATTGTTTATGAAGCTGAAAATGCTTGTTTCCATCAATTATATAGTTGAGTTAGACACCAGTCATATGAATTTGTTGATGAAATCATGATAATCAACAAAACCATATGGCTAAGACCTGTTCTTCATCATCAAAAAAGTGTGCAACAAAACCCTTACAATGAGTTGCCACTTTGTATCATGTGATGGACTTACTAAATATGGGCGTGGAAATTTGTGGCCATGTTATAAGTTAGATATAATGTCAAAGTACCTTCCATAATATTTCCAAAGATTTAGGGCAGTTCCTTCTCAAACAATGGACATGTCTTTCTAAAAGTGCAAAACATTGTAAGGGTTTTGTTGCCTACTGTACTTTTGGCCACTCTTGAAAAACACAACTACAGTTTTTATCCTGTACATATTATTTCAATATGACTTACTTTCAGCACACGCAGCATCTCACAAATTTCAGACTCCAATATGCTAAGAGAGCTTCTGTTGGTCATCGATCATCGATGCCAACCTCAACGGCTGACCTGCGAAGCTCTTTGGAGTGACACAATGCAACATTTGAGTCTCTTCTAAGCTTTATCCCTCCAAAATACTATATTGTAAATGATGGTCCAGACAATCAGGCATGCAAATTTCCTCTATTTATGCTTGTTGTCTGACCAGGGAATTGTTGTTTTTAGGGATCTTCAAAATACCAGATAAACAGCAAGAAACAGAAAGCGCCCAAGCAAGCTGTCAAAGAGGCTACAAAAAAAGCTAAACACGATAAAGTGAATTTTGAAATAAGGGAACTCGTGCGCTTGCATAGTCTGACTTTGGTTTTTCCTTATAGCTCGACCCCACCAATAATAAGTCTATTGTAGACATCCAATACAAGGCTGCTGCACTGAAAGATGCTAATACAGATGAAGACGGCTCTTCAACGGGTGAAGAAGGAAACAGCAATGTGAAAGTTGTGCCCATGCCGGAATTAGCCACCATATCTGTCCTTCGTGAAAAACTGCATGCACGCATGGCTGCTCTTTGTCATGGGGGCACAGGTGAAGGAGATGGAGAAGTGGGGGGTCAAGATGAGTTGCTTGAGGAGAGGAGACGGCAGCAGGCAGCTATGCATGAGAAGAGATGGAGGGAGACAAAAGAAAAAATTCAGAGAGAGGAGGAAGCAAAGGGGAAGAAAGGGAAGAAGAAGGATTTGAGAGCTCAAGGACATCTGACAAAGGCATTTTATTTCCCCCCTTGTAACGGGACATCATCTAATTGCATTTTCGATTTTTCTTCTCGCAGGCACAGCTACTAGTCCCAGACCAACCGTCCACATCAAAATCCACCTCCCACACAAATGTTGCATTTTCAGCTCTTGCAGGGTCCTTGTCCACTTCCAGGATGAAAATCCAACAGCTCAAAGTCTTATCAAACCCATCGCAGGCTTTGGACCAACTCACAGCATGGAAAGAGAAGTTAGCTGTATTGCCAGAGGAGAAATGGAAGGCTATTGAGGAGAAAGAGAAATGGGTGAAAGCTGAGGCGAGGATGGACGGTGTTAAGGTTAGAGATGATGAAGGGAAGTTGAAGAAAGCTATCAAGAGGAAGGAGAAGGAGAAAGGGAAGAGCAAGAAAGTTTGGTGCGTATCACTTGGCATCCTCCTTTCGCATTTCTCACATTTCCCATGTTGTGTGATCTATTTGACTGACTGAGTTTCACCATCTAGGGATGAACAGAAAGAACAAGTCACGAACTCAATGGCTGCGAAGCAAAAGAAACGATCTGATAATATCACAATGTGCAATGAACGGAAGAGCAATAAACAGAAAGGAGTCAGGAAGAACAAGAGCAAAGCCTGAGCAGGGTTCAAAGGCAAGTCGTTTGGGAAGGGCAGGGGCAAGAGCAAAGGAAAAGCTTCAGGGAAAGGGAAGTGACAAACGCCAAAACGCCACTTAAATGTCGCCGACTCATAACTTAGGAGCTTTCAATATTGCTTTCTGTTGATGGTATCTCCCACTGTTATGAAATCCGCATATATCTATGATAGACGAACAATAAGATATGCGATGGTGTGGGAGCACCACCACATTTTCCTGCCACATTTCAAAGTGGCCCAAGGCTTCAAATTGAACTGCTTGCCATGTTATCCTTTTTACTGAAGTGGTTATTTAATCACTCCCAGCTAAAGGTCGACCTTCAAACCCTCAAACACTGGAGGCACATCTTCGAGGACCATCTTTTAAGTCTCCATGTGATCATCCATCAGGTACGTGACTATTGCTCCTGCCCCATACCCTGTGACCCCTAATGGTCCCCAAGTCTACTGCAAGCTGGGTGGGGCTGTTAAAAATAGACTCACAAGGCTGGTTCAATACGAGAATTGTAGGTTGTTGCCATCAATTTCATATGAAGATACTCAAGTCCATTGTTTTAGAAAATGCCAGTTGTAAGTGATTTCAACAATGTCTGCATCAACTCTATTATATCATCAGGACCTCCATTACTACTCGCATATCTCAGAGAATGGCAGGAGGTCCATCATTGTCCTTTTTCAACATCCATACCTTCACTAAATGTTTTTCTCAGGCCAAACACTTTTTGGGTAAACATCTGTTCCTCGTTTCAAACTCACCACCTCACAGCTTTTTTACAAGGCTGTATCAACATAGCTATCTCATACATTTCCTGGGCAATTAGACAGGATGTGGATCCCTTCACTGATAACATCTCCAACACCATACTCAACACTGTCCTTTCATTCCCAGTACCCGGAATTTACCAACCTGTGTGGCCATGGCTGAATGATGCTGAGTGCATCATACAGCACTGCGTCTTAACCAAAGAACCCCAGATGAAAGCCTTAATACCAGAACTTGATGGGGCAGGTCAAGCTTTCCTGGACGAAGCTGCTAATCGGATGCAAGCACAACTTCCATTGCTTCCCAGTTTTTTCAAAGATTGGGAGCCAGAGAAATGGGTTGACTGAGTGGCAATTGGTCTCAGGTCATCTGTTAATTTTTCAAATCCTTGTTTATTCTCCATTGGGGCAACCTAATGTGTGTGATGAATCTATCTATATGGAATTTAACCAAGAACCCTGGGGAAACAAGGGAATCTGTGCATATTATCCATGTCACCCTCTCATTTTCGAATATGCCTAACTTACAATATATACTCTTATTTGTTATCTCTCCCCACATTAAAAACAACCCAATACCCTAACCCATTAACCCGTACACACTAACAAACCAATCTGCTGTCCTGACACATGCCAAGGAGGAATTGGAGTAGTGAGAGGGGCTTATGGAAGGGGAAGCTGTGGTGGGAAGGGGCGGAGGTGTAGTGAAATATTTTGGTTTGGAGTTGAGGTGTATGGGAAAGGGAGGCAGAGGAGAGGAATGTGTGTGAATGTGTATGTGTGTGTGCGTGTGCATTCCCATTCCCAGGAGTCAGACCCTTCATCCCTTTGCCCACAGACTCATGGAACGGCAAAATAGGGTTCCAAGGCGATACAGGTATGGGTGTAGGCTGCATATACAGTTGCTCTCCACCAGTGCCAGAATCAGGGAAAAAGAAAAACTGAGTTCTAACCCAGCCAAGTTGGGAGTCAGACCTGAGGATGTTGTAGTTGCACTCTCCCCAGACCCAGGCCGCCCTCCAAACATAAGCCCATTTAATACTCAGGCATATCACCAGTATGAGGAGACCTGAATCTCCTGCACACCATCCTCAGCTATCAAGGCTTCTGAGACAGCACTCGAGATATGAGGTTGGAGATGCCATATGTGGTTGGAAACACAGTACTAGTGTTGGCAAGTGTTGGTGCTGTGGTCATCCCAGAAAAACAAAGATGCAAATGACAATACGGAGTCCAGGTTGCCGTAACTTGCAGCTTCTGCAGCAGCAGTCACGGTCATGTGTATTCCGATTACACAAACAATGTGTGGTAAGACATTCATACCGGGTAGTGATCTAGCCACGAACTTGCAGGTAGTGCGCCCCTCATTCAGTTCTAGACTTCTAGTTCATCATCTTGTTACTAATGCACCGTGACAGGCCCGTTTCTATTTTAATTGGCGCACAGCACTAGAGTTTCTATCATGGTAGAGTATACAAAATCAAAGTGACGGGTGAGATGGGCCACCTCTCTTACATACCAATCAGATCCCCGTCCTTCAAAGCTTCACAGTGATTCCAAAACACACATCAATCCATCCCAATGGGCTACCATAGAGCCGCCGCCACCAACCAACTGACATCCTGCTCCCCATCAGTGCCTTAATTTGTCGTTATTAGCTGGAAGGTTTTGGTGCGGCACATACTGGTGATGCAAGCATATTGATGCACTTGTACAAGACCATACATTGTTTTTGTCTCGTTCTTTTTTGTTCCACAACTTGCAAAGTTTGTCTACGAATAACGTTCGGTGGACGATAATTCCAACACAACTCTTTACATGCATGGACGCTCATGGCAACTCCGTATCGACTGCAACATTCCATACATTGTCTCGGTAGGTAACTCGCCTTACATCTGGTGTATTTTCGATGGTAGCGAAAGTCAATAGCAGATGCGGAAGTTACAAACAAATTTCCAACCCAATGTGGCGCATATATCACGCTGTGATAATCAAAACATTTTGAGCAGGGGTTGAAATATGACTGTCAAGAAAGAATTTTATGAATGCGGAAGCCAATTCAACGTCAGGTGTGACCCATCCGACCCTCAAAGTGTCCTGATGGGAACGAATTTTATACAAACTGAACGAACAACCTGTTAATTACTTGTAACCTAACTCCCACCCACATTGCCATATCTTGTCTTCCTACAATGACTTCATTGAATCTACCAAATGTATTAGTTCCAATATGTCCGAGTGTGTCCAAAGATACAAGCACTGACAAAGCAGTGTCAAAAGCATCGAGTAGCAGACACATGTATGCTGGACAGTTGTGTTTTGAGGCGTCGAGCACTCCTTGATGTGAATGTCTCTTCACGTCGAGATTGCTTGCAACACAAAATGATCAAAGAAATGACAAGGCCGAAAAGCAAAAATACTACATACTCGCTAACAGAATGCATCGCGGTGGTGTGATGCTTTTACTGTTTAGCACTTGGGTGAAGAATAACAAATTACATACCCACTGACAGGAGGAAAATGAAGTCAGTCAGTGTGGGCATCACGGTAAGTCAACGTACTGTCTACGGGGCAACAAAAATCATCCTGTGCAAGATGGAAGTAGTAGCACATCATCACATACAATCTGACGGCAAAGAACAGCCACAACAATGTCAGCAGTGAGTTTCACGGCTGCATGGACAGATAACGTACAATCTGAGAAACAGAAAATGGCCAACGCGCAGTGAGCACGTAACATCGCACCCAACGGAAGAGATACCTACAGCCTAAGAGACGACACAGACCACGGGATGGTCAGATTGTGAATTTGCATCCAAGTGAGGAGATCACGTACCGCCTGAGACGACACAGGCCACGGGATGGTCAGATTATGATTTTGCATCCAAGTGAAAAGATCACATACCTCCTGAGAGATGATACAGGCCACGGGATGGTCAGATTGTGATTTTGCATCCAAGTGAGGAGATCACGCACAAACTGAGAGACGACACAGGCCGTGGGATGGTCAGATTATGATTTTGCATGCAAGTGAGGAGATCACGTACGGACTAAGAGACGACACAGGCCGCAGGATGGTCAGATTGTGATTTTGCATCCGAGTGAGGAGATCACGTACAAACTGAGAGACGACACAGGCCGTGGGATGGTCAGATTGTGATTTTGCATCCGAGTGAGGAGATCACGTACATCCTGAGAGACGACACAGGCCGCGGGATGGTCAGATTGTGATTTTGCATCCAAGTGAGGAGATCACATACAACCTGAGAGACGACACAGGCCACAGGATGGTCAGATTGTGATTTTGCATCTGAGTGAGGAGATCACGTACCCACTGAGAGACGACACAGGCCGCGGGATGGTCAGAGTGATTTTGCATCCGAGTGAGGAGATCACATACCCACTGAGAGATGACACAGGCCACGGGATGGTCAGATTGTGATTTTGCATCCAAGTGAGGAGATCACGTACAACCTGAGAGACGACACAGGCCGCGGGATGGTCAGATTGCGATTTGCATCCAAGTGAAAAGATCACGTACAAGCTGAGGGACAACACAGGCCGCGGGATGGTCAGATTGTGATTTTGCATCCAAGTGAGGAGATCACATACCGACTGAGAGACAACACAGGCCGCGGGATGGTCAGATTGTGATTTTGCATCCAAGTGAGGAGATCACGTACCGACTGAGAGACAACACAGGCCGTGGGATGGTCAGATTGTGGTTTTGCATCCAAGTGAAGAGATCACGTACATCCTGAGAGATGACACAAACCACGGGATGGTCAGATTGTGATTTTGCATCCAAGTGAGGAGATCACGTACCCACTGAGAGATGACACAGGCCGCGGGATGGTCAGACTGTGATTTTGCATCCAAGTGAGGGGATCACGTACCACCTGAGAGATGACACAGGCCGCGGGATGGTCAGATTGTGATTTTGCATCCAAGTGAGGAGATCACGTACAACCTGAGAGACGACACAGGCCACGGGATGGTCAGATTGTGATTTTACATCCAAGCGAGGAGATCACCTACCCACTGAAATTTTAACCAGGTATATTACGACGTCAGATACCATGACTCTAACTGTGTGGTGAAAACACATACATCCTCAATGGGACCATTTCAGCCTCATGCTTCAGTCTTGATCATTATATGTCAATTTCGATAATATGTACCTTCTGGCAGTAAAAAATTTGCAACATGACGGTCAGCGCATGTTTGTGAAATGCCCTATGAGCACCCACATGCTGTACGGAGGTTTATCCATGAGAAACCTTCATTTACCTTTGCTCTTCGACGGTAAAAAGATGACTTACATCCTGAAGATGGCCACCCGAGCGTCAGTATCTGCCCTTCAAGCAACTTCACCAAAAACTCCTACCCTCTGTAAGCGAAGGTCGTCGGTACATCAATTGTGGTTTTGTGCATATACAGGTAGCATAAATACTTTCAACATTTTCTTGATATCTTTCAGCGCCCGCACGAGACCTGCCGGGCAGTGGGGTGATTCCTGGTTGGAAGAGGCATTACGAGGCGATTTAGCACGACCATAGATGGTCCAGTATGGGACTGACATTCAGCCTTGATATCACATCTTTGAGTATGCCTAAAACATCTCCGGCGATGTCAATCCAAATTAGTATGTTGACCCAGACTTCGCATGACTGAGACGTAAAGAAGTCCTTCAGACTACCAGCAAGTTCTGAACCGGGGATCACCGCCCCTCCCTTGATGATCGCGGCGTCTAAGTGAAAACACCAATTGCGACAAGCATACAGCTGTGCAGGTTCAGTAGGAAAAACATCCCGTCTGAAGCCATTTGTCATAAGCTTTAGACAATCAAAAGCAATAGAAGTATGAGAAGTAGAAGGGTCAATGAAATGGCTCTTCGAGCGTCCCTTCTCCGTCAGGAAGTCTCCAAGCGACGCGTGATTGAGTAGAACGGGCTTGTTATTGTCCTCGGGAACTTTGATAATCGACTGGATTCCTAGCAAAGCGTGAACAATCTTGTCGGCTCCGAGTTGAAGAAGACATGCGAGTGAGGTGATGGAAAGCCGTCGACGAAGCAGGATGATGGCGGCAAGGACCCGACGAAAGCAATCGACACTGGGGGCTGCTGAAAGAACTTGAGAATAAAGAGGGTCGAGGCCGGCGTGCGACATCAAAACATCGTTCAGCTTTTGCTGGGGAGTGCCTTTGCCATCGGTGACGAAATCAACTAATGTAGATGCGAAGATGAATAATCCGGAAGACTTCTCGACGAGTGCTGTGACCTCTTCCACTGAAGGCCACGGTCGAGGGACACCGTGCATAAGCCGAGGATTCCGGGCATAGATGGATGAAAAACGATATTCGAGGAAGCTGCGGATATCGAGATGAGCGTCAAAGTTCTCCAGAGCCAAGAAATACGTAGCAGCATGGGCGGCGCCAATGCGGAACTCCTGGCGGATGTGGTCCTCGCCCCGGCTCGTGAGTAAAAACTGAAGAGGAAGTCGACGGTCAGACAATACACGTGCAAGGATGTCGATGAATTTTGCAATCGATTTTGTATCCCTGCACTCGTCGAGAGCGTCGACGACAATGACCACACGCTGAATCTGCTCATCGAGGGCCATGACAGGTGCGATTATCAGTTTTTCAAATTGATTTTCGATTGATTGGGAAGGAATGGATGGGTCGTTCTGAAGCGCACTTTGGATCATCGGTTTAGTAGCAGGGATGGAGAGTGTGAGCTGAAAGGCGAGTGTGGTAATGAAGCGGCTGAATTCGCTGCGGCTTCCTGCGTCGCGCATGAAAAAGAAACTGCCAGCCAGCGTTCGTTCGATAGCACATCGCTCGGCTATGGTCTGCGCTATTGCCGACTTTCCAAACCCAGCCGGCCCACTGAGCCAGCATATTGGATGGTCACTACCATCATTAATCCACTCCGCGATCTCTGTGATGATGGCCTCCCGAGTGCCTTGAAGGCATTTGTTCCTAGATTCAAAACCATTGTATGCAGCGTCAGGGACACACAATGCCGCGAGATCCCCGCCTAATTATTACAGATAAATAGGTGTCACAGCACGAGATCCAGTTTCTCGCACCAGAGTAAACACCATCTTTGCGGATCTGATCTCTACTCAAGTTGGACGTGTCTGCCTGGGTTCCCAGCTGCAACAACGTGCCGACCTGATGAGGTTGTAATACAGTCAGCAAACATTATTTCGATCAGGAGCTGCACAGATGCGTGACTGACCGTGAAAGAATGGAAACAATCGTCGAGGTTCTTCTGGTGGTTAGACACCGCGGTCTTGATCGGGCCTCGGTACCAAAATCTGTGCTGAAACGATGCAGCCTTCCAAGTCTCCGCATCATCCTTGATTGCTTGGATATGTCTGGAGCGCCAATAAGATACGAAGGACAAAAATTCTGGAAATCAAACCCACGATATGAGATCGTGTAATCTTGAAGCCATCGGTGTACCATCTCGAATGGGCTCATTTATACGAGCACACTCTTCTATGAGCTTCTTCATAAAACGTAGGATGCGTTCTACAAGGAATTCACAACCAGCCCTGTTGTCCCGAATCTGGTTGATAACGCCAATAAGCTCCTTTGTGAGACCCAACACTTGCGATAGAGGCCCGGTATGCGGGATGAGACTAGAGACTTCTTTGAAGAGGGTGACGATCGTCAAGGATCCACTGAGGACGTGGTCCGTGACGTCCATTTGAGTATAGTTAGAATATTCAGGCTGGTGAGACATGGCCGTCCTGAAGAACAGTTGAAATAGTACTATCAGGGCTTCAACGCTTCAGCACTAAGTATCAGTGCCGCTGTAGTGCCGCTCAATTGCCCTAGTCTCCCGTAGTCAGCCCAGTAGAACGAAGATAGTCGTTCCTTCTTTACATGCAATTGCCCATTGCTGTAAAGTACAAGGCATCTGCCGAAATCCACGGTGTGACTCGGTGACTGTACCGTTCCAGAGATGAGTGGCAGAGCAATAAGCGCGCGGAAAGGCGTAGGGAAGAACTGGGAGGAACAAGAGTAAAGCCCGACCAGTGTTCGAAGACAAGTCCATCCAGAAAGGCCGAGAAAAACAAAAGGAAAGGCTCAAGGAAAACTGAAAGACAAAAAAAAAACCAACAAACAAACCGCCCCGTAACTGAGAACCTCCAATAAAAACCCCTCAAACGAAAAAACCCAAAAAAAGAACGAAAAGGCAAAAAAAAAGGCCAAAGGGAAAAAAAAAAAGCAACCAACAAAAGAAAAAAACCGCCCAGCCAGAACAAAAACCCCCAAAAACAATCCCCTGAAAAAACCAAACCCCAACAAAAACAAAAAGAAACCCAACCCCAACCCCCCCAACCCCAGCACCCCTCCCCGTCCCAAAATGCAAAGCATTAACACACCGCTCCCAAGCCCACTTCGTCAACTCCAACACGTCGTCGTCGGCCAAATCTTATCAGACATGTAGTTCCATCGTCACTACAAGAGAATATGTGATGCCTGTTGATGAGTGCGGCCGTGGGCTAGAGGGCGAAGCGGCAAAGGTGAAAGAGCAGGAACTTGGAGAGTCTAGAAGGGAAGGTGTTAGCTGCTAGATGTGGGGTGCGAATAGATGGATGACTTGAGAGTGATATTCGACCTGAAAACATAAAATAAGAATCAAAGCAAATAGGAAGGGCCTGGGAGTGACAAAAGAACAACACGCACCACCTTCATCGCGCGTAAAAACGCCTCCAGACAACCCCCTCTCAGGCGAGGTTTATAATAAAACCGTGCCCAGCACAACCGACGTGTGATATGTTATATTGAAAGTCACGACCGTCCGAGCTAGCACCAGGTCGAACTTGCGATAAGCCTACATACACAGAACACACACAGAGAAACCCCAATCAACGATCATGTACCCTACAACCCTAAGAGAAAAGAACAAGGACCTACAGAGGCAAAAAAAAGCAGCCGCCAACAAGATAGCAACGCAAAACGAAACAGGCGCCAATATAAACGGGTTAGTCGCGATCAACTCGAGCGGGGAGGTCGGTGGGTGGTGGAAGCTTCTGTTTGCGGATGAAGAAGACGGATAACGAGAGAGGGTGTCGCGGATTAGCGCGCGGAGTGGGTGATCTGATTGCCTGTGGTTGGAAAGAAGAAGGGTGGAGGTGAGTGATGGGAGGAAGAGGGAGGGGGGGAGGGACGTACTGCTAACGGGCTTGGCGTGGTTATTGAAAAACGTAGCGGTGAAAACGGGGGACAGAACACGAGATAAACCGGGAATTCGAACCTATGCAACCCAACAAGTCAGTTAATAAACACATCCACGAAACACAACCTCGACACAAACATTCGCTCAAGGGAAGAAACCTCAAAGATAGAAACGAAAAGAAGAAGACGAAAACAGCAAAAGAAATCAAAACCGCCGACTCACCCAAGTGTAGTAGATTTTTCATCCCCATGGTGGTGGTGATGTCCCTCCCCGCTCCCAGCCGACAAAAGCAGATGCTCAACGGTCTCTTTACACACGTATGCGAACGCATCAGGTGAACATCGCCGCTGTTTCTGTGTGCGATCCTGTTGAGGTTAGCGGTTGGTATCCGTTGACGAGGATAGAAAAGGCGAGCGAAAAACGAGCGGAAGGAAGCACACGAGTGTGTTCCCGGGAGTCAGATAGACGAGGGTCTGAAGTAAACGCCGAGAGGCTCGGAAATAGTAAAAGAAAATAGATACCTACAGGAAGGGCGTGAGGAAGAGAGGCTGACCTCGACGTCGTCAGCCACAATATTGTGTAGAGAGCCCTAAACTCGGCTTCCAAAATAGGGTCTAGCCTGTATTATCTGTGTGCTAATTTCTCTGGTCAGGAGAAAACTATCATATCTGGCTGACTCAGATGCACCCTGACGTCTTACCCGCGACAAAGGAATAAGACCTGCATCGTGAGTACAACACTTTTTCCTATTTATATTCAATTTGATGTTTAATCAAAACATCCTCCAAAGACGCCAGCCGAGGCCAACACAAATCACACCTAGCCTTAGATGCAACGTTTAATATTGTTAGCTCAGTTGGTCTGTATTAAAAAATTCTGCAGTTCGCACAAAACGTACTGAAGCGTTATATCATCCTTGATCTAACATCGGATCATGGAGGAAAAAATACAAGGGGGACGCATTGTAAAAAAGATAAACACAATAAATGGTTATTTACATTGACCTTTTCTCCTGACATGATGAGCCGGCGGAATGCCTCCATGAGGCGCAAGACTTCACGACGAACGTCTACGCACGTCATTCTAAGGGACGGATAACACTGTTCGATCTGTGGGTGGTGACAATACACCGTCATTGATGTCGCCTGGCCCATTTGCACCGAGCCGACGACATCACGGAATTGCCGGGAGATGCAAATTTTGTAAAAGTAAGGCTGAGTGCCAGAGTGGACGGCAATTGCAGGGAAAGTGATTTCGTCAAACTTGGGAAGAAGTGATCGACAACGAGAATAGTTTATCTTGTCAAAAGCGGCAACGGCGGCTGCGACGAGGGGCATTACCAAGTAGGCCTCGGGAAGGCGATATTCCCTCTTTTCGGTTTTGACGAGAAGAATGGGGAGTCCTTTTTCATCCACAATGCACACATCCACGAGTGCAAATGTCTTCATGCCCGCCATATTAAATGGCCACTCATGGCCCATCAGGACTAAACGTCGTCCTTCAGCGAATCCCATCTTCTGCAACAAGTGGGCAATGAAGCAATCACCGGCCATATATGTACCTATCACCCGCCGGCCAGCTAGATCCATGAGGCGCAATGTGTTATAAGTGGCATCGTCTGCAGCGGCCGCTCTGTTTTCCGTGGTGCATATGTCCTCGACAGACCGTGGTACTTCCGGGAGGACTTGCACACCAAAGAATTCGACCAATGTCTGCCGTTCGATAGTAATATTGAACCTCTGTTCTTCGAAGTAACCCCATTCATTTCCTGGCTTTGGCTTTGGTGCTGCCTGGAAGGAGTTCATGATAAAGAAACTTGAAGACCCCGATCGGATCCCGATTGCCTCTTCTGGAAAATGCCGCCACAGTTGCGCCATACTAAAGCCGAATATGGCAATAACGACTCTTCTTCTTGCCCTCTTCCGCCGATTTCTAAACATATCCCCCTCAAGCTCGTACGAGCTGCTGTCGCTGAGCTACAGATAAAATAGTTCCTTGGTGGCGACGAACTTCCTGTCTCTAAAGGACATCCGAACCAAAAAAAAATTCGCATCAACGTGAAAAATCCACGTCAATCTATTAATTGTATATGATATTTGGGGGCAAGACCAAAGGCAAAGCTTCAGGGAAATGGAAATGATAAAGCGCGACCTATATGCCACTGACTCGTTACCTACATAGGAGCGTTCAATGTTATTTGCCGTCGATGATACCTCCTCCCACAATGGAATCCGTATATATCTCTGATGGCAGGAAAGAAATGATCGAATAAGATATACTATGCATCTAACAAATCATGTAACTGTCCATGCCGTAACCACACAACCTTTCCACTGACCAACCAACCCATCACTTGAGAAACCTAACCTAACCTCTAACAACACCAACAGTAACCTCAGCCTCAGCCCTTCCATCCCCAGCACCCCTCCCCGTCCCAAAATGCAAAGCATTAACACACCGCTCCCAAGCCCACTTCGTCAACTCCAACACGTCGTCGTCAGCTAAATCTTGTCGAACATGTAGTTCCATAGTTACTACAAGAGATTGTGTGATGCCTGTTGATGAGTGCGGCCATGGGCTAGAGGGCGAGGCGGCAGAGTTGAAGGTGTAGGAACTTGGAGTGTCGAGGAGGGAGGGTGTTAGTTGCCAGATGTGCGGTGCAGGTAGATGGAGAACTTGAGGGTGGCGTTCGACCTGAGAAACATAGAAATGATAGTAAATAGGAAGGCCTTGGCAACCAAAGATGTAAAAATCGCGAAAACCCACCTCCTTCATCGCACGTAAAAACGCCTCCATCCGGCCTCCAGACAAGCCCCTCTCAGGCGAAGTCTGCAATAAAACCGTGCCCAGCACAACCGACGCGCGATACGCCACATTGAAGGTCACAACCGTCTCAACAGCCGCCAACACCAGGTCGAACTTGCGATAATGTAGCCTACATACACAAAACACACGCACAGAGAAATCAATCAACGATCATATACCCCACAAACCACTGAAAGACTAAGAGAAAAAAACAAGGACTTACAGAGGCAAAAAAGCAGCCGCCAACAGGATGGCAACGCAAAACAAAACAGGTGCTAATATAAACGGGTTAGTGAGAATCATCTCGAGTGGGGAGGTCGGTGGGTGGTGGAAACTTCTGTTTACAGATGGGGAAGACGGGTAACGAGAGAGGGTGTCGCGGATTAGAGTGCGGAGTGGAGGGATGTTGTTGCCTGTCGCTGGAAAAAAGAAGGGTGAGGTAAGTGATAGGAGGAAGAGGAGGGGAGGGACGTACTGCTAACGAGTTTGGCGTGGTTATTGAAAAATACAGCGGTGCAAAGGAGCGACAGAAGCGTGATGAAGACGAGAAAAACGGGGAATTCAATCCTACACAATCCCAACAGATAAATCAGTTAGTAATAAACACATCCACGAAACTTGATCTCGAGGCAAGTGACCGAACAGATAAAAAGAGAAACAATATAGGAAAAGGAGAATAGATTAACCAAAACCACCGACTCACCCAAGCGTAGTAGGTTCCTCATCCCCATGGTGGTGATGATGTCCCTCCCCACTACCAGCTGACAAGAGCAGATGCTCAACCGTCTCTTTGCATACGTATACGGACGAGAACATCAAATACACGCATTGAGCGAACATGGCTACTGTTTCTATGCGTGCGTTCCTGATGGGAAGGAGGTGGGGTTAGCAATTGATTATTTGGATATACGCGGGCAGACATAAAAGAAGAAGGGAGCTAACATCGAGTGGAAAGAAACGAACGACATACCCAAAAGGTCTCCTAACACTCCCGCCCTTCTTCTCCTTCCCCCCTTCCACCGTCTCCCCTCCCAGCCGCTTCCCAACCAGACCCCCCATCCCTCCCGCAATCCAAACCCCAATAGCATCAAAAACAACCCAATACCCCAACCCCGTACACGCTAACGAACCGATTTGTTGTCCTGATACCCATAGCCACGCGCCGAGGAGAAATTGGAGTAGGGCTATGGGTGTGTGGAAGGGGGAGGTGCGGGAGGTGGATGGTGTGGGGGTGTAATGGAATATTTTGGTTTCGGGTTGGGGTGTTTGAGATAGGGGAGCGGAGGGGAGGGAGGAGGAGAGGGATGAGTGTGAATAGGTATGTGCGTGTCCGTTCCCGGGTGTTAGTCCTTTCCTCCCTTTGCCCGCAGACTCAGGAAACGGCGAAATAGGGTTCCAAGGCGATACAGGTACAGGTGTAGGCTGCGTATGTAGTTGCTCCCCACTGGTACCAGGCTCAAGGAAAGAGAAAAACTGATGAGAGAGCGAATGTTTATGGTGGTGTCCTCTCCTCGACGTCGACCCCGTCCCTGATCCCGGTTCTAACCCAGCCGAGTTGGGAGTCAGACCCGATGAGGATGTAGTAGTAGTTGTTGCAGTCTTCCCAGACCCAGGCCGCCCTCCAAACGTAAACCCTTTTAATATCTCCTGATGATCTGGTGTCGGCTCAGGCATATCACTAACAGCAACAGCAGGAGGAGAGGAGGTATAATCCACTTGAATCTCCTGCGCGCCGTCTTCTGCTATCGAGGCTTCTGAGACGGAGCCCGGGCGAGGGAAGAAGATGGATAAGTTTCGGGAGTGCAGGCGGGAGTGTCTGCGTGTGTTGGTGTTATTGACGCTGGGGGTATCTTGGGAGTGGGAGGTGCCATTTAAGCTGGGAACTGATAATGAATCGTGGGTGTGGGTGTGGGTGTGTGCGGATGAAGGAGCGGTAGTGGGTAATAACAAATCCATACTCCCATTACCATTCCCCATTGAAGCCGTCCTTACATGTTGTCCAGGAAAACCCGGCGAAAGCGGCGAAGACAACGAAGGTACAAACGACGATACGGAGCCGCCTCCTCTTGAATGGGAACGTGCATGCCCAGACGAGGTCGAGCGGAACGGGGACGAAGGCGACAAGGGGCCAGGCCGAGGCGATAGTGCGCCATAAGATGTACGGTACGGCCCTGCAGATGGTGGCGGGTCCAGAGCAGGGGGTCGGGTTTGGCTTGCGGGAGGGGTTAGGCTTTTGTGGTGACCATTACTTTGCAGCTCTGTTGGTTGGGACTGAAGATCGCCATTGGGAAGTAAGGCCAGATTGTGATCCTCGTCCGAGCTGGATTTGCGTCTGTGGATGTGGTTGTGCGTCTTGTCGGTTGGTGATTGTCGTACTTCCATCATTAAATGGTATATACTGTAAGGGTATTTAAATCCACGGATATCACTGAAGTGCCTGGACTTGCAGTTGGCTGGTCCCTGTCAGTTCGCCCGGATGGCTTTTGGGTGTTGTTCGAAGTGGACAGCGATGTCGCCGCGTTACTATATACAGCTTATTACTTCCGCAGCTCTGTGTTATTTATTTCCGTTCCTCCCACATCGGTGCAACGTTCGTGATTAAAATATAGTGTCTGCTTCATCCTACAACAAAATGCTCAAATGCCGAACGCTAAACTTCCCCGCATCCACTCCAAATTCAATGACGTCTGGGGCCTGGGATGCAACATACTATCGTACTAGCATGGCCCTCCATTTTCCACGAGATGCTCTGCAGACGGCTCGCATGAGATTTTCTTGGTTCTCTTGCATCATTATAATGAAGTTTGAAACAGTCGTGTTCACTGACTCTCAACCATCGTCGAAGACTAGTCGACTCGGAGTAGGACCGTAGGTACGTCTAGTTATGATTTCTGCTCGACCCACCCGCATTCGATCCAACTGATTTCCTTAACATATTCACGACATACCGAATTTGCAGAGTAGTCGAAATTTTACATAACTATGATACTCAACCATTCGTTCAGCATAAAGTCATTCGTAGTCCTGCACACCGCACGACTCGAACGATCAAAGTTCCCCGAGTCATAGTTTTCTTTGTACTGATTCTAGCTATCCATTGGCATTGCAGGAAATGGGAAATAAATACATACTAAAGCACGGGTACTCGGAAACCTAGACGGTACCGCACCGAATCCTCGATCAACGAATTGATGGAGCAGAGATGGTAGCTTTACAGCGGCAGACCGCTCCTCCGAGAGTGATTTTACTCGCCGGCTTCGTCACTACTACTACTACACTTATTACACCCCGGCTTCAAGGTGTGGCCTCAACCGGAGCATATGCCTCCCAAATCCAAGCCAGTCTTCATCGATATCTGCTCTGCCTCCGCCAGCTGGCACCTTGTTGACAATAGCAACAAGCCCGGTCGAACATCGTGTTGGCAGTCCGTGCTGCTTTCGTTTTGGAATGGTTGGCTAGCGGGAGTGTACTGTTTGAGTTCCTTTAACCCCTTAAATATTTCAACCGTCGGTCATAGCTCTACTATTTTTGACTCAGTCTCAGAGGAAATCAGTAGTTATGGAGAAGGCTTCGGCTTCTCTTTGACTTCGTAACTCTGGTAGCATGCCTTTTGTGATCTAGAGCGTATACTTGGTGAATAAATAGATAACTAATATACAGAAAATGTCGAAATTTTCAACAGTCCTCTCGAAGTGAACTGAAGCTTTACAAACATCCGAACATCGCGTTCTGTAGGGAAGAAAAAACCCTGTAAAAAAATGACCACGAGATGTGGTTATTTTGCACTGACCATTTCCCCTGACATGATGAGCTGGCGGAATGCCTCCATATAACGCAACAGTTCGCGACGAGTCTCAAGTCGCATCATCCCATCAGCCAGATGACGGAAGTCAACCTGTGGGTAGTGGCAATACACTGTCATTGACGTCGTCAGGTCCGTTCGCGATAAGCTAACCACCTCCCAAAATTGTTGTGAGATGCAAATTTTGTAAAACATAGGCAGGGTGCCAAATTCCATGATAATCGCAGGGAAAGTGATTTTGTCGAGTCTGGGACGAAGGTGTCGAGCATCGTTCGTCTCGCGAAAGGCGGCAATTGCAGCAGCGACGAGAGGCATTTCCAATATATGCGTTTGGCCCGGAAGACGACAACCCCGTTTGTCGGTTCGGACCAGGAGAATAGGGAGAATCTTTTCATCCACGAGGCACACGTCCGTAAACGCATGTGTATTTCTACCCACCATATCGAATTGCCACGGATAGCCCATCAGGACTAAACGACGACCTTCAACGAATCCCATCCGCTGCAACAAATGGGCAATGAAACAATCGACTGCCATATGTGTACCCTCCGCTGACTCTTGAGCTAACTGCATAAGATGTAATGTGTTATAAGTGGCATCGTCTGTAGCGGCCTCTTTGTCTTCCACAGCGCATATGTCCTCGACGGACTGTGGAATATCAGGAAGGATTTGCACACCAAAGAATTCGGCCAATGATTGTGGCTTGACAGTAATATTGTACCTCGCTGCTTCCAAGTCACTCCATTCCTCTCCTGGCTTCGGTTGTTGTCTCATGTCCCAACTCATGGTAAAGAAAGAGGAGTTCGCCCCTTGAGGGTTCCGGATTGCCTCTTTCGGGAAACGCACCTGCAGAAGTTGCGTGGCCAAAGTGCAGTGTCATTTCTAAATACATGTTTCCATAACGGCGAAGGTTTGAATTTGGAATATTCCTGCCTCTAGCATTTGAACTACAACTCATTCCTCCATAAAATTTAATTTTTATCGCCCGTAAATAGCACCATAATTTGGTCTTACATTATGTCCATAGAGCGAAATTCTGAAGAGACAGGAGTCGAAGTCTACTAGGGTAAACTGGGAAGAACTTCTGTCATACAAAGGTACAATCAGTGTGATGTCAATTGGTAACCAGGATGACTCATGTATTGCGATACTTGATGCTGGACTGGCGAATTTTGAAAACGAGGTAAGAATACATGTTACTGACGCACTACACATTACTCGTCTCATCAGCCTTAATCCGCTCCCTGACCTTCAATTTCCTCTTCTGGGTTCTCATCTGAGCACTAGCTTTAATACCAAACCCATCCTTGAAGATAGACTGCACCTCCTCGAGACTCAACCCCGCCGTCTCAGGAAAACAGAACAAGCAGAACAACCACCCGAGAAGACACAAACCTGCATAGAACCCGAAGGCACCGGCTGGGGTTATGGCGGCCATGAGAGAGAGGTATGTTGACCCGATTAGGAGGTTGGCGCTCCAGTTCGTAGCCGTTCCGAGCGATGTGCCGATTCCCCGTACTTCAAGTCCAAAGAGCTCGCCTGTACCATTGACGTTGTTTTTCTCAGTTTAAATACATAGGAAGTAGTGCAGCGTGTGTTTCCTGACCTTGCTGCCAAGGAACGTTACCTAGGCCTTGTACGAAAAAAGATGGGGGGTGAGGATGGTATCAAATTTTGTTTATAGTATTCAGTGGCTTCAACTGACCTGTAGCGTAGGATGCAACAAATATAATCATGGATAACAAAACAATTGCAGACCAAGACGTAGAATAACGAGTCCCATCAACGAGGTTCCCTCCAGTATCCTTCGTGAGATCTGAGAAATTCAAATTCAGATGACAACTCCTGTTTGATAAAATCGCACCCTTTCAACACTGAAATAACGTACAGTGAAACGCGATGCTAGCCAAAGTCAATCCGAATATCATTCCAGGCGCTGATATCACCATGATCTTTCTCCGTCCAACGATATCAATATACTTCAACGCAACGAGCGTAAATATGAAGTTGGTTCCCGAGACAATAAGCCCTACGGCTGTGGGCTGGTTGAATCCGATCTCCTTGAAGAGTGTGGCTGAGTAGTACATTAGGGTGTTAAACCCACAAAGCTGCTGGAAAGCTTGCATGCCACAGCAAACGACTGAAGTATGAGAGATGTACAGATGATTGAGGAGGTAGTCCAAACGGCATATATTTACTTACTGAGGGCACGACGGTTGATCGGTATTATGAGCAGGGATTTAAATCGTTGAATAAACGTCGTGGAGTTCGTGATGTCGATGCTGTGCTGTACAGCTGCACGGAGGACTTTAACCTATGTCAATATGCTTATGTCAAGTATATATCAAATAAGTTTGAAACGACCACGTACTTTGAGATCCACCTGTTCCGGCGTAGCGTGAGCGTATATCCTGGTCATTATTTTGTGGACAGCTTCATCGTCTCCTCTGAGCAAGAGGATGCGTGCTTTCATACATAGACGAAAATCAGCAACTGGCGAGATACTCGATGGTTGACGTAGTACAAACGGGATTCAGGAAGGAAGAATAGGAAAATGACTTGTATTCCTGCGGGAACGCTTCCTAATCCGACCATCCATCTCCAACCACCAGACATATTTTCAAAACCAGCATCTATTCCGTATGCAATGACCTATATATACATCACAATAAATGAGCTACTTCTAGACTATACGGTGACTATGAAGCAGCACTGGCATCTCTTACCTGGCCTAGAGTGATCATTACGACATTGAGAACAACCATGCGACCTCGAAGCCGGGTTGGTGAGAGTTCTTGAATGTAAAGAGGTGCGAGACACGATGCTAGACCCACGCCGACACCTATCAAGAAACGGCATCCGATCTAGAACAACGTTATTATTAGTAGCATTTCCTTTGATGGAGTGTAGAACACCTACCATGCTCCAAATATCATGGCATACTGCCTGGCCGATCGCACCACTCATGAAGATGATATCCGCGATACCGAGGACAAGTCTGCGACCGGTCCAGTCTGACATAGCTCCAGCGGCAAGACCCCCCAGCAGAGCGCCGAGAGTAGTTGCCGATGTGATGAACTCCTGTATATCGGATGAGCTGACTTGAAAGCTTAAAATTAAAGGTGTTTTCGGACTTTCTGGCCGCTTGAGAGTTCAGCTGGACCTAAGTCTGAAGCAATGGTTACAAGCGCCCCGGATATAACGCCTGTATCATATCCTGCATATAAACCCTCAGCTATCGATGGATTGAGCCTAGCTTGACATCGATGTCTTTACCGAAAAGTAATCCAGATATTGTACAGCAACAAACGAGAAGCCAGACAAACCATGTCGTTCGTTCTTCACCCTCAGCTACGACAGCGAATTCTGAAATTTCACCCGCGATGGCCGTGTTTCGAATAATATCTTCAAGCTCTTCAGGGCCTCTTCTGCTACTTTTCGGCTCGCGTTTTGCGTCAAGGGATGTCATGATCAGATCAGGTTAACCCAGGGAAAGTAAGAGCAGGGGACAGATAGGAACAACGATAATGAGCGTCAGAGGAGAATTGTCACAGGGATGATCATGACGGTCGGACCGCCGCCGGGAGAAGGTCAAAATGTCTTCCTGAAGCCACTAGTAGGACAGAAACCACGTGGGCACCGAGATCGGACTTTATCGATTATACATATTACTCGAAGACCATAGTTCGCGACGTATATGCATCCGGGAGTTCATAGTGTCCAAATCAAGAGGAGTAGACTTGCATTAGAGAGGGGAATGGGGAGGTACTACGAGCGGAGGCAATATTGCCGCCACAAAATACACCGCCACACAACCGTCTTCCTTTATATTTCCTTTTCTTGGTCTCTTCAAAATGGCGAGCAATCATTTCTGTTTCATCTCGTTTCATGAGTCTGATCAGTAGCCACACACCATTAGGCTCGCAATGAGGAGAAAGCACAGTCCATGCTCTATCGCTTTCGCGAGGCCCAAGCAGCAGAGCTTGGCCTCGGAACCCGTAGTGACCGTCGGCCAAGGATGGCGAGCGCATGCAAGAGCCTGAGGGATTGTGAAAGGTGGAGAGGTGAGATATTACGGGAAATTAGCAGGAAAGTTTCTAAAATTCAGGATGGTGCGTCCTGCGATTTGTGCTTGGTATGAATATAATACTAATGAGAGGTTGTGCGTTAGCTGGCCTTACGGACTACGAGGTTCGAGATTTGAATGACGAGATTAATACGTTGATGCGCGAGAAGAGACATTGGGAAAACCAGATCGTTGCTCTGGGCGGCGCAAATTACCGGAGAAATGTTGCCATGTTGGATGACGATGGGAAGGAGGTGCCGGGCACGAAAGGATACAAGTAAGCCACCATCACCTTGACTAGCATTTTTGATACATTTTGATGACAGATCTTTAGGTACTTTGGACGGGCAAAAGACCTTCCAGGTGTCAAAGAGCTCTTTGAGAGTCGAAAGAAAGAGGACGAGGAAGAAAGTCAAGCGTTGTCATACTACAAGAAGTTCATGAACCAGGGGCCATCATACTTCGGAGATCTCGACGAATCCGATGGTAAGTTATTGGAGTACGAGCAAGAAGCGGAGGAAGAAGGTCTGTCTAAGTTGACCGCACACCCATAATTTGTTTTGACTATCCGCCATGAACAGAATGGGAAGAAGCCTACACAAATTTAAAAGCAGCACTAGGCCTGTCGACAGAATCACCCATTCCAAAGATACCACGACCAAATAACGACGCGATGGGATCTCATACGCTTCCGACGTCATCCGCGTGGCCCAACCAGGCTAAACGGAAAGCAATGGATCAAGATGGCGACGTCAGTATATTCGACTCTGCAAGTGAAACCTCGAAACGATCAAAGAAGCAGACTCCTTTGAAGAGTTCCGCTGCAGCCATCGATAATGTTTCGGATCCGCAGCGGGAACATGCTCGCGCAGCTGCTGCTTTTATATCTTTTCTGGCGCCCGAGAACTTGCTACCACCGAAACTCCCCATGAGGGAGGAGATGGAAGGCGTTCTATTGAATCTGAGAAAGCAGGCATTGGTCGAGGAGTATTTTGGTAGAGACAGTTAAAATGCCGAGTAATAGTTATAATGTACGTTTCACTCTGATTTCGTTTCTGTATTATAATTTGATTTGGAGTATACTTTATTACTCTGTCCATCAGACTGTAGCGAAGCACACCCGACAACATGAACTGGGCAGATCCTATCCTGGCACGTGGAATGTTTGGACAGGATCACCCGCGGCCATATCCAAAGGCTGCAACACTGTCCCTGATATCTGGGTTCAGTTTACCATCCTTCAAGAACTTCTCCGGGCGCACCTCTTCTGGCTCAGGATACCCATCAAGGTTAAGTTATATAGGATGAACCTGGAGCCATCGCATTGAAGTATCAGCTGCGAAAGAAACGGAATACCGACCATACCAGGTGACTTAAATAAAGAGAATATTGTTTGCATTAATGTATGTTTCCTGTTTACATCCCAGGCTAGGGTTTTATAATAACTTGTGGATCGTACAATCGCGCGTGTGTCACGAGTCGAATCTTCGTCCCTTTTCATCCTAATACTCGATTGGGTACCGGCATAGCGGCCTATCGCCTTCGATATCCGTGACACCGTTGATTAATTGATTGCTTCGACGGATGAGCCATTGTCTAATCATGCTCTACGCGTCGCGAACCGAATTTTTCGCATCCGAACTGATCAGATATAACTCCAGGTCACAGGGGCCGGTCATAGTCATTCCCGAGACACCCTGCCTTCACATTAGGTAATTGTTCGATGGATGCAGCCACTCACATCTCCTTCGACTTCTATAACCTGTTGCTCGATTGTAATTTTCATACGATAACCTAGGATACCCCGCAGTCCAGCAACTAGATCTATGAATCGCATTCGTCATAATTCTATTATCTATGGTGAGCTGACTATTCCATGCGTCTCCCCCTCGAGTTCACGCACTTCATGTATTTAATCAACTACAGATCTAGGACAATACACCAAGGTTCTTCGGCAGTCCCGTGGCTAGTGTACGAATCACATTACCTTCCATTTTATAGTACTCCCTTCGCATCTGGCATGACACTACAGGCGCTAATCACAATCTGATCATTTGAGGGGTGATCGATCCGAAATACCAAAACTTGGTACTATAAAACTCGCTTCTCATACCATCTAGTAAGACAAGTTACTTTGATCATGTCCGAAACTCATTACTACGGTGCTGTCATTAATCCACAAGAACGCAACCCACGAGAACCTATCTCATACAAAGTCTATCCCGCATGTCTCATAATTGTTTCACCAGTGGGTCAAATAGTTGACATGATCGCGCAATCCGATATCGTGGACTTCCAGGAAAAAGAGAGGGAACGATGCGACGAGGCCGTCACGGTTATACTCAGCTCTGACGAATTCTTGATGCCTGGGTTCATCGATACCCATACCGTACATTGTCGTCTTTTGCTGATGAAAAGGGCATGGCATTGACATATCGAATTTGATAGCATGCGCCTCAATTTCCGAATCTTGGAATGTGAGCCTTGAAAGGGTAAAATATGTCGTAATCTAAATCATCTTCGCAGCGGTCAGGAATATCAACTTCTCGACTGGCTCAAGGATGTCACGTATCCAATGGAAGCCAACTTCGCAGATCCTGACTTTGCAGAACGTACCTATCGATCAGTCGTCCGTCGTATCATCGACTTTGGTGTAACTCTTGTCATCCATCACAATTCAAGTTCTTGAATTCAACGAGTTTTGCGTATAGACAACAACCTGTTGCTACTATGGTACCGTTCATCTCGATGCTACGAAGCGTTTGGTTGATATAGTGCGTGATTCTGGTAAGCCTCCCTGCTGGATCATGGCGTTCAACTTCGAAATTCGTTAACATTGAGTCTGATACACATAGGCCAACGTGCATTCATCGGGGTACGTAGATATATTTATCTCCCAGCTCATCCCAAGACTAATGTTCTTCCAAACGCACTTAACCAGAAATGTAACATGGATCGCGAAGTTCCCGAGGACAACTTGGAGCCATCCGCCAATGATTCAATTCAAGCGACCGAACAACTCATCGATTATATCCAAAACTTGACTCAGGCAAGCGACTCGCTTCTCATTCATCCGATCATCACTCCTCGCTTTGCCATTTCCTGCACTCCAGAACTCCTCCGGGGCCTTAGCGATCTCGCAGAGGCATACAACCCCACTCTGCACATACAAACTCATATTTCCGAAAACCTTGACGAAGTAGCCAGAATGGGGGAGCTCTTCCCGGGAAATACTTCATACGCGGACGTGTACGACTCGTTTGGGCTACTTGGCCGGAAAACAATTCTAGCACATGCTGTGCATCTTGGGGATGACGAGATAGATATTATTGCAAAGAAGGAAGCGGGGATTAGTCATTGCCCAACGAGTAACTTCAATCTGACCAGCGGGGTTGCTCCCGTTGGTAAATATTTGGATGCAGGTATCAAGGTTAACTTTTTGTTCATGTGATCGACCTTTGTATCACACTTAAACACAATTTCTCCCAGATCGGATTGGGGACAGATGTCTCTGGAGGGTTCAACCCTTCAATCCTCAACGCCATCCGGCATGCAAGTATTGCCTCCAAGGTGATTTCTTTGCAACATAATCCCTCCGACCCTCTTAAACCGGGATACAATAACCGTAAGCTCTCAGTCGCAACCTTGCTGTACCTGGCCACTCTGGGCGGTGCGCAGGTGTGCGGACTTGAGGACGATATTGGATCGTTTGCTCTTGGGAAGAGTTTTGACGCATTGATGGTCAAGGTGTCATCAGAGGCAGGTAACCCGGGCCTTTACCCTGGTGGCAAGGAGGATGTGGACAAGTATCTTCGAGGCATGCTGGAGCGGTTTTTGTTTTGTGGAGATGATAGGAACATTTCGAGGGTTTATGTTCAGGGAAAACTGATCGGGGGAAATGATTGCATTGAGTAGTTACACAGGTAGTACAACACAACGACTAGAATGTTTGTCTAGGATTTGGTTTCTGCGAATGGTGTGATTGATTCCCTATCTGAATATGCAATACTCGTCCACTAACTTGCGTCAGGATCATAGGCTCGTGTGTTTCATTTTGCTTGGGCCCCGAGAGGGTGTTTATGACGAAGATGAGTGGGATCAGATGGATGGGATCAGATGGATTAAAGGGTGATGCGGGGAGTCAAAGGTTTGTTCATTGGTGAAATTCTTTTCGGCTGTTCGACGGGCTGTCCCTGCACAAACAGAAAATGAGATCAGCGTCACAGTTCATACATAAGATTTACTAATCCACCAAGAACGAAGCCGACGAACCTCAGGAATATCATCCATAATTTTCCTGCTCCCCAAATAAGCCTCGCTTTCTTCTGGATTTTCTCATCCCTGGGCCCTCCTTCAGCATCACTATCCACCACGGGAGCCCCCGCATAGCTGTTTTCTTGCTCTTACAATTGGTGATGGCGCATACTAGTCTCGCTAGCCCCCTACATCGATGTTGAAAGAGCTTCCATCCGCTGGAACCGCCTTTGTTGCTGACCCAAAACGCGGCTGCTTGGAGTACTCCAGTGATATCTAAAATGATGGAAATGTAAGCCAGAGAGAAGAACAATATAAGAATATTGTAAGGCTTTATTCCTTCATTCCCAACTATACTAGCACGGCCCAATGCATTGTGCTCCAAAGGATGGCGATGGTAAGAATAAGTGCTATCGTTAGATTGATTGGGAAATGGGTCATAAGTCGTTGGGACCGCGGAAGGGGACTGCGAACTGGGACAATTACGAAGAAGATAGAGATAATGACTAACGTAGCTGAACCGTCAACCATAGACGTAAAAATGAAAGGAGCGCTGCGACAGAAAATTGATGGTGGGGTATGGTTGTCTCGTCTTATGTACCGATGTAGGATCACTGCATGCTGATACACCAGTGGGTTTCTATGGAGCTTCCCATCGAACCGAACTTAGCTCTTTCCTGTGGTTCCATTCCGATGGTTCGTTTGACAGTATGAGGCTCCACAGATAAGTGGACACGTACGTATAAATAGCACAAGCGATGCTTCGTTATTCAGAAGTGAGACCAGTGGTGAGGTTTTGAGTGGCTAAGTCGAATTAAAGAAACCGAAAGAACTTTATGCCGACTGTCCACCCTCCCATGAATATCACTGACTGGATAAGCGCGACACAACGCTCTTTAATCTCCTCTACCGCCTACCCGAATGTCATACTCACCATTTGGAGCTTGATCGACGAGAATGGCTGGAAGTAGAGGACGACAGCCCAGTTACGGACGAGGTTGGTTAGGCCATGTTACGTACGAGAGGGTGGATGTCGACGTAGTGGCGAGTCTATTGTCATGTACCAGCTATGGTTCAAATTGCCTGATCGGTAGATAGGGAGGAGGTAGGGTACGCACCGAATATCGAGAAAGAAGTTCGAGAACGGATGTGAAATGGCTCCCCACATACGCCTCGATGCGCGGACATACCGCTCCTGCTCGATATACACCCCAAAAATCGAGTTCTCCCGAACCTACCCCTTGATTGCTGATCGTGATAGTATACAGTCGATGGAGCGCATAAAGGCCCGTATATTGCGATATCCCCAGGGGCGACGAACTATACCCATTTACCCGTAGTTAGAGTTAATCTAAAGCTGGACAGAGATAGAATTAACTGTACCCAGCCAGCCACCCCCTCGCATTCCCCAACCGCAAAAATGTAAACGTAGCCTTCTCATAATTTGCCTGCTCTGAATGAGATAAAACCGTAGTAGAGTCTAATTTCGACTGTGCTATTTCGTACTCTACGGATCGTTTGATTGAAGGCCCTGCTGTGCCTGTTGTTGTTAATTTTTTGCTGCGAGCCCGAGAAGGTAGTTGAAGGGGCGGAAGTGGCATAACCAGCAGTGTCTTGGGAGGCGGAGGCTGCATCTAGGGCAGCGGAGGCCTTTGAATGCATATATTGGGATGTGGGTGTGTAGTTGCGTTGTTCAATTAGAAGCTGGTGGTGAAATTGAAAGCAGTGTCAGTGGGTTGATAAAGAGTAAAAGAGCACAAGACCAATGTTTCAGTGTTTTCGCAGTTACCACTCTTAGCCACAAGTCTTGTCACTGGCTTCGCCCTAGCGGAGAATAAACACGGATTCAAATCAACAAAAAAAAGAGCGCAAAGACCTCGAGGACGGATGGACACGTATCCGAGTCGAGCCCATGCTGACTCGTCGTACAATACTCCCTCAACTTGGTATAACAATTCAAAGCTGTGGAATAATGGCCTGCCGAGCGATAATACACCTCAAGATCCCGATGTCCTAACCCACTAATGTCAGCTCTGTACATCACAATAAAGCTCCTGAATCGACCAAAGGATATGACTTCTGGATGTCCTTTATCATATTATTCGCGTACGTCTTCAGGTTCATCTCCAGCTTCATCTTTCACCTCAAACTCAAGTTTCCGTTGGCTCGCCTATCCACTTCAGGTCCGTTTACGTGACATCTACTGGTGGGATGATAGTGCAGAGTTGTTTATAAGTCGATATAGGCGGTCGACAGATGGGCCTGCATGCTGATATTACTTAATATGAGAACGAATATCGGAGATGCTGTAAATTGACCGCTGTATCCGAAGAAGTACCAAATTATGTAAGGTCAAGGGTGAGCATCGACACCACTGGCACTGGTGCGGTGGAGAGGTAATCTTGGATGGTCCGTTGCTGTTGTTGCCGTATCGGAGACGGCGCTTGTCACATGTCACACGTGACACCGTCTTGCGCGTTTCGGAACAGAGTTCCGAGTCATCCATGTCGGATTCCGCTGAGCAACAATGTGCGAAACGCCCGAGGATTGATACGTCCAATGCCCTACCCACAATTCCAGAACGTGGAGATCCTTGGCTCGATGACAGAAACATCATTTTACATGCAGAATCTACGCAATTTCGTGTCCATCGCAGCATCCTCTCGGCCAGCTCTTCCGTGTTTAGAGACATGTTCAGTCTCCCTCAGCCAGAGAATGAGAACCTAGTGGATGGGTGTCCAGTTGTGCACGTCTCAGACACAGCAGACAATCTGCATCATGTTTTGAAGGCTTTGTTTGACCGAAGGTGAGTTTTGATTACATCAGCCCATGCCATAACTAACATGTTCTGTTATGACTCTACAGTTATTGCTCTGTTGACAATGAATCTCAGCCACTGGCCGTTATCGCTGCATTTCTGCGTTTAGGCCGGAAATATGACATTCAACAGTTATATTCAGAAGCCACGAAGCGACTTGAATCCGAGTTTCCATCAACCTTCGAGGAATTCGACAATGTGGCAGATTGCTTTAGCCTCATTGACTACGATGGCGACGACAAAGAGATCTCCTTCACCATCATTAATCTTGCAAGGGAGAACGACGTCCTATCTGTCCTGCCCGGGGCATTCTATGCCATTTGTACCTTACATGACATGAAGGAATTCGTTGAGGCTATGGAGAGATCGGAGGGGTCAGCAACTGAGCTGTCCGTTTTTGATCAGAGAGTAGTCATAAAGGGACGGCACTCTCTTTTGGAAAGGCAGGCGACGGAGACTTATAAATGGTTGTGGCAAGAAGATACCTTCGCAGCCATCTGCACCGCCAACAATTGTGCCAAAAACAGAAGGGAACTTCTGCACATGTATTGGTTTCCACAAGTAAGCTGTTCAGCACTGGCCACTTGGCAGTTGGAATGGGAGAAGAACTATTGCAAAGCGTGTGTGCGAAAATCCAAGGAACTTCACAATGCAGGTCGTCGCAAAATATGGGAAGAGCTCCCACTGTTCTTTGGTCTACCAGGATGGGAGGAGTTGACGAAGAAAAAGTAATCCAGTAAAACTCCCACGTCGCATCTACAATTTCATCGCGCTCATGATCATCTAGATTCTAGACTTCAACACGAGCGGGTGATGTGCATTCGACGGCATTTATATTCCGCTACACATATCGTCGACACCAGTCCGTATGTCAGCTGAAATGCAAGGCTTTGCATGCTACACGCTTTCGTTGTTTTCGTTCGATAAAAAGCTCGATTATTTGTCCTTTCCGTGATACGGACTCTGCGCATTCCGGATGTATATAATACTACGTTCATGTCTGTGTTGATCTTGCCTGTCGTGCGCCAATGATGTTCGAACAGAGTCGTTATACCACCTTCGTCGGTCTTTGCATGAAGCACCTTCATTCGGACCGTCCGTCATAATAAGTCGATGCCTCTTTAGTATGCGGTTGGATTCTACTAAACTCTTCGTTTCATTCTCGATTGAGGCGAAAGCAACGAGACCGTGGGTGATCGAAGGAATGGCGAATGTGAGGTTGTATATGCTTGGATTTACGTAGCTGGTAGGTATTCATTAATGCGAGTAGAATACAAGAATCATTGTGGGTGCCTTGGTTATGGATTGGCTCTGACATGTATAAATAGTAGAATACTAAGGAATGAGGAACACGTACCTGGTCCGTCATCTGGGTCTGTGTTTGCTTGCTTCAAATAGACACATCCGCATCTCGAGCCAACATAAATAAATCAGACTCGAATCCAGGATCTTGTATGTTAATATGTGACTCTAGCAAGTACACAATTTAGACGGTTCGCGACAGTCCATCCATGCATGTCATTCTGATCTAATACATAGCAAACTCGATCGGACCAGACGGTTAAGATTCCCAATGATGTGAGAAGACAGGGAAATTAATTTGAAACAACCGACATGCATTTCCTATCGCAGAGTTGGCCATCGACCAGTATTCACACCATTTGATAAGGTAGGCGCAGGTAGGTGCCCGTCAACTGAATTGGTATCGAAAATCAATCGACGCTGAAAGGAAATTTAGTACCGCTGAAATAGAATGACAGACTCCGACATTATGTAGCCACCCCTCCATCGAAATTTGCACGTCGTACTGTGCCTATTGTTGCCGTTTTGTTTTCTGCGAACCTGACAAAGCAATTGAAGGCACTCAGGTGGCAGAACCAGAGACGTCTTTGTCAGACATGGTGAGGCTGCATCTAGGACGGCGTCGGCTTGGAATACATAAGTTGGGATGAGGGTGGAGCTGCGTTGTTCGATTAGGGGCTGGTTGTAGGCAATGTCATTCAGTTATTGGTGGGGTGGTCTTGTAGAGTTGAATATACGCACTCGAGAACGGATGGATACATGTCGAGCACACGATGACTCATCATGCTCCCCTCCATTCAGTGTAATTGCCCTATGAACGATAATATGCCCTGAGATTTCGATGTCCTAACCGACTAGTGTCAGTTCTTTACACCACAATAAAACCTTTTGAGTCAACAAAAGGGTATGACTTACCTTCCCTTCTGGCTTTCCTTTATCCTATTATTTGCATACGGCTTCAGGGCCCCCTTCCAGCCTGGTCTTCCCCATCAGACTCATTTCGTTGGCTCTCCTCTATCCACTTCAGGTCCATCTGCTGCTGCAGGGAGTACTAGTGGGATGACGGTGATGGTGGAGAGTTGTTCGTATGTCAATATTCCACAAGTGATGGGTCACGCAATTGTCAATTAGAGTGCACATGGAACTATTGAGGGACAGGTGGCAATTATGTGGATGAGGCGGTTGGTAAACGTTACGGCCCGCTTAATAACTGTAATATCAGAAGGGTGGGGGATAATAACAACATAAATTGACTACAGTATGCGAAGACGTACATGAAAATCAAGGCCAAGGGTGAGTGGACTGGTGCGTGGATAGCTTTCAAAGATAATTTCGGAAGACTGTCGTCGTCATTACTGCACTCGTTGTTCATTGTTGCGAACGACGACAAGACAGCTGCACGTGAGGATTGATACGTCCAATGCTCGTTCAGAACGTGGCTCGGTGGCGGAAACAATGTTCGAGAGGTCAACAATGTTGCATTCAATCGGGCGATAATGTTGACAGCATCAACCTAAGTATGAAGCCAAAGAATCATTGGGACTCCTGCATCCTTCAAGAACATACCCTGGGCTTACTGTTGTAATATGGTTAGAACAGGTCAGGTAGGTAGGTAAGTTTATTCCGGAACGTCCTTGCTATACAGAACTGGTTGACCATCTAAGTCTTTAGTAGAACGTAGGCGACCTTGTCCCCGCATTGCGCCCAATACACAGAAGTTGTGGACGCATCTCACAAGCAATACTCAGAGTGTAAGTCTACCCATACACTTATCCAACAGCATCAAATGAACATGGAGCAATCTTTGTGGTAATAAGCGCCGCATTGCTTCGAGGTGACTTCCTCCACGGTTACGAGTCCTCTAGTTTACTAGAGGCTCGTTCTTTTCACCCAGGGTTTGCGGGCTCGATGTCCGTTACCCAGAACATTCGAAGTCCTGGGAACTAAATTGTTAATCGTGGGATATCAGTTTTGTAGTCTCCATTAACTGAGTTCCAAAACCGATGCGGATTGTCGATATAAAAGGAAATTCTGCAACTCTGAAATGAAATTATTGCATAACGGGATTCTCCAATTCGATTTGCTCAAAATAAAAGAGCCAAAATGTTCCAACATATGTAGATAGTATATACAATTATTTTTACAATTATAGGAGGTCCACAAAAAGTGCTACGTCAAAATGAAAATGAAAATCGGAATTGAGCGGAGTTTCAAACTCCGCCAAATGTGATGTGTCGTCTTTGCACCCATACCATAAGATCACTGGTTCGATTCTCTATGGGATGAAACAATTTATGGGTGTTTATTGATTTTCTTTGTCTCCTGTTATATTTATCAGAACATATTTATGGTAGATATATTTATTCAATTGTTATGCTCGTCAACACTCATAGCCTGAAATTTACGCCTGGTTTCTATCACTGCAGTGTCTTCGCCACCATACCCTACTTTTATGAGTCCGCTAGTTTACTAGAGGCTCATTCTTTTGATCCATGGTTTGCAGGCTCAATGTATGTTACCCAGATCATCCTAAGTCCTGGGAACCAAATTGTTAATCATGGGATATCCTAACATTTACTGTGGGAATTATTTGACCCTTCCTCACCAATACCATAAGATCACTGGTTTGATTCTCTATGGGATAAAACATTTTATTTATGCCTGATCTTGTATGAATGGGTGTTTATTGATTTTCTTCATCTCCTATTATATTTGTTGGAACATATTCATGGTAGATATATTTATTCAATTGTTACTCTCATCAACACTCATAGCCTGAAATTTATGCCCAGTGTCTATCACTGTGGTGTCTTCGCCACCATACCCTACTTTGTGTTTCAATGGTGTCCCTACATGACTGCTTGGTGTAAATGCTAGTTTAGTTTTTTCTCATTGTGCATCCTGTTCGCGCAAGTTACAAGTCCTCTAGTTTACTAGAGGCTCATTCTTTTCACCCTTGGTTTGCAGGCTCAATGTCTGTAGACCCAACTTTACCATAGGTCTTGGGAATTAAAATTTGAATTGTGGGAATCAGTTTTGTAGTCTCCATTAATTGAGTTCTAAAACTGGCACGGAACATTGATATAAAAGAAAATTCCAGCAACTCTGAAATGAAATGCTTGCATAACGAGACTCACCAATTTGAATTGCTCAAAATAAAAGAGCCAAAATATTCTAATGTGTGTTGATAGTATATATATTTATTTTCACAATTATAGGAAGTGTATGAA
>KN832993.1:139129-150242 GCA_000827315.1 Piloderma croceum F 1598
AATATTCTCAAAATAACTTATTTGATGACAGATCACCTCCATTCCACATGGAACACAAGTCATATGGTCCAGATGACTCAGAAGGTCACAATGCAGAACAATTATTTATAGGATATTAGCAGGAACACCAGGCACAGGATAGTTATTTATATCTATTTTTTGATATTTTTCCTTTCCCCTTGACAACAAAGGATGGCTACCTAGATACACTTCCCAGGAGTCAGTATGACTCAGACTCATGGCTCCAAATTTAGATTACATGAACAGTACACAGGCAGGTCAATCTACTAACCCCAAGTCCACCTAGGTGTGTTCAACCCTGAATGAGACTTATAGAGCCTTGGGTGATAAACATTACACTTCTGTGGTGGTCAACTTGGGCAAGGTTGAGCGGGGGTTAAGGCCTTTTCGGCCCAGGGCTAAAACTTCCCATGTGGGCGGCAGAACGTGTGTTGCCTGGCACCTTGCCTGTTCGCGATGCTCAAATCACTTATGTGCCCATCACAGTGGTTAAATAGAGCATTAAAAATGGTGTATTGAGAACTGATATAACCAGTGATGCCCGGTAATCTATCTAGCTGGAGACAGAAAAAACCAGCTGAGCTACTACTAGGTACTGCAAGGTAGGATGTAACACGGCAGGATCGAGTGCATATGCGAGTGCAAGATGAACATGATAATGATTGAATGCTTGAATTGTGTCCTATTGTGTAGTTAGACGACTCCGAGTGCAAGAACAGCAATACACACTGTGAGTAATGATTTGAGGTGTGAATCAAATGTCTGCAATTGGTGTCAGTAAGATGGCAGTACCAAAGGGAATTAACAGGGATGAGCTGATGCCACAGAACGGCTCCAGAATGCAGCCACAGGAGGCCAAAGATCCAACACAAGGATTAAGACAGGCAAACAAGGCCAAAACGGTGCTACATGGACATCCTCAACGGATGCTGGCTATCCATAACCATGAATGCTCCAAATCCCAAGAGATAATGGTCAGAGCGCGAAAGTGGGGGATGATGTGGGGTGAGGGATGCAGGTGAGTTGCAGACAAGATGGAGTTCAAGTCAAGTTCAAGTTCAAGTTGAAGGTGGAACATTGTTCCGAACAACAATTCATGTGCATTTGTCACGCATTTCATTTTCCTGATCCTTGGGCCTTCCGGCCGTTCAGCCCAGAGCTCTAATTCTCTCGGGTTCAGTCGTGTTTAACCACCTGCATCAAGTCAAACATATCAAGTGGAATTTGCACATGCTCTTAAATTTTTGAACCACTGGTGCATTTCTTACCTCAACCCCCGCTCTGCACTGGTCATTTTCACCTTGGGCCAATCGAACATCTGGCTGTGTATTTAAAGGAGAGCTGTAGTCCTAGTTGTTTGAAGTTTCCCTTAGGTTACTCTTCCCCCCAGTTTCCTCACCACTCAGTACATCTTTGAAGTTAAAATCTATCAGTCCCCAATCTATTCTGTTTCTCTCCAAAAAGCCAGCTCCTAGACAGTGCAGATGAACTGCATCAGTGTCTAGTCTGTGAAGAGAGATTCCAGTCATATTCTAGTTGGATATTTCAAATATTCCATCATCAGCATTCAGAAGGAGCTTGATCTGGTCAATATTAGCTCACTAAGTCATCAGGTCATTATCAGTATATCTGGATCATCACTCCAGAACATCCCCACCCCCAGGCTCTGTCAATTGACTCAAGGGGATGGCAGGACTAAAATTAAAAACCATAACTTGATTTTGGATGTAAATTGGGCCCAAAAGTCGATTCTGACCACTCCAAAAGCAATCCGAGCAATATTCGTTGAGTTATAGCACTTCGGAGTTTTTAGCATGAATATTTCTGACCCAATTTTTTCAAATTTTTGCCAAAGGTTTTAACACATTCCGCATCATTTTCGAAAAATGAGTTGGGGTTTTGGACCCCTCCCCCCCGTGCGAACCTTCCATATAGAGTATAAATTTCCTTTTCAGTACATTTCCACACCACAATTGTGGCTATGACCTCCGGTTTGGCATTTTAGTCCTGCCCCCCCTTGAATTGACTTGACATTGAGCCATCCCAACACATTTTCCCACAACACCTTCCTTTTTAGGAAGTAGATTGGCACTTCAGGCAATACTTGACAAACATCATCCCTCTACAAACAACTGGCTATCCCGTCGGTACTTGTCTGGATTGGAGAACCCAGAGTGCAAAACACTTTTGCGCGTGACAACGGAACATGCTCTTCGGATAGAAATTAAGTAGGTGGGCGGACTGAAGCATATTGAGTATTTGAGCTATAGTAAATGATTGTGTTGTATTTGTGCTGCACTTCTATTGAGCCGTATCGTGGTGAAACATTTGAACCTGGCAGGTGGCAGTGTGACTTGCCTAGTCAGTGGTCCACCTCTCGTACATTCGAGTTCAAGATGACCATGAGTGTTTCAGCAAGTGCGTACTGTCTACCGCTATCCTGAGACACGAAGGCGATACATATCGCTGCCTTTGGGAGATCTACTATCGACCACGAACTGTATTAATACTGGCTCATCTATACCTAGGTCCGCCCAAGATGATTTCTAGCAGAGAAGAAGGTGCCCGGCCCGGGGCTGAAGAGTTGAACGACACAAGGAAACTGAAACTTCGGAAGCCGTACTATGATATAGCTAGCGCCTTTTACCTATCCCCGATCTTGCTAGTGGATTCTTCTCCGCTGCCAATAACCCATATGCTATTAAACAACAACCGGGATGATACACGAAGTAACGCATAAATAAGAGGTACTTCTTCATCGTATCAAACGCTGCTCTCTCAAGTTCGGCATGCAAATGGTTCTCAGCTGGAGCGTCGCTCTATTCTCTTTGGCGATTACACGTATCTGTGCAGCTCCGACGATAGTGAACACCACTATTTACCAACAATTCACGTCTCGAAACGATCTTGGGACCAAGTTACGGTATGTGAAAGACTCGGGAATCTGTGAGACCACGCCAGGTGTGCACCAGGTGTCAGGATACGTGGATATTGGGAAAAACATGTCTATGGTACGTGCAATTTCATATATTTCAATTTTCAACAACCTATTAATGATCATTCTACTCAGTTCTTCTGGTTCTTCGAATCTCGCAACTCACCAGAACAAGCTTCATTCACTATATGGCGTAGGTATTCACGTCTGCCTCTGCTACGGCTTGACTGAATGCTTGGTATCACCATGCAGTGAATGGCGGACCAGGATGCAGCTCGATGATCGGCCGTACGTATCCCCTGTGCATATTCATAGGCGATATTGATAACTTATCCGCCTTGCAGTCTTTCAAGGTTGGTATATTTCTCGTGAGACAAGAGAGTGTAGGGACTGAGTTGCATGCACATTCAGAGCATGGTCCATGCAAGGTCAACCCCGATGGCAATTCCACAGCTTTGAACCCTTATAGGCGAGTCAAAGCATCGTTATAAAACCATCATGTCCTAAATAAATTCCCGTCCTTTTAGCTGGAACAGTGTCAGCAACAGTGAGAGCTTGTATCTGTACACTGTTAGATCTTACTAACATGCTACACCAGTGCTTTACGTTGACCAACCAGTGGGCACTGGGTTGTCGTAAGTTTATTCATTTTCTTATCCCAGCATTCTGACCGAATCGGCGTTGCAGTCATGGCACTGAGGATGTTAATAGTACAAGGGCTGCAGCACCACCTGTGTGGAAAACTCTTCAGATATTGTTTGAGAGCGGACTATTCGCTAAATACACGAACCGCAAGTATGTGTGTTCTTACGAGACAGAGACATCCGATTCTGACGTGTTTAGGTTAATTTTAGCTACTGAATCATATGGTGGTCACTACGGGCCAGACTTCGTTGTGTACTTCGACGAGCAGAACACTAAAATTGACAACGGCGCCATCCAAGGCCAAAAAATCTTGATCAGCGCCTTGATGATCAACAAGTGAGTAAAATATTCATCCCAGCCCCGATTGTTACTTATCAAGTATTAGTGGTTGGTTCGATCCACTACTCCAGTACAAGTCATATGTCGACTTTGCGACGAACGCGCCTGGCTATGGACAACTACAGAATGACACAATTCTCAAACAGCTCAACAAGGCATTTTACGGGAAGAATGGATGCAAAGAGAGAGAGGAGGCTTGCTATGCCGCCGGATCGAGCACTGCATCCAACAAAATTTGCGCAACTGCTGACAATTACTGTGTACGCACATCTAACGGATATCCAGACTCATCTTCGAAACTAAATTTCACCGCCTGCAGATTATTAACATCTTCGTGCCTGCAATTGGGGATCGTGATCAATACGATCTGAGACAGAACGCATCTGCTCTGTTCCCTCCTTCAGGGGACATCGACTATCTTGCAAATCCCTCGGTTTTGAAGAAGATTGGCGCAGAGCCCCCTTACAACGAGTGCACTGATAAAGTGGGGAACAATTTTGGCAAGACAGGCGATGTAAGGGGCTAATTTGACGATTCAACCATTTGCCTGATTCGCTTTTTACACCAGGATGCAAGGTCTTTGATTCCCGAGCTCGCTGAACTCGTTAATGCTGGGCTAAAGACGGTGATCTGGGTATGTCTCTGTCTCATATTATCCTGCGACTTAAGCTAAATATTACGGCGACACAGGCTGGTGATGCTGACATCAAGTATGTAGTTGCCCCGGCCTTCCCAGCACAACATCTGACTATTAATCTTAGTTGTAACTGGCTTGGAGGTTACGCTGCGATGCTCGCTATGGACTGGTACGGCAAGGCGACACTTCGCAATACTCCAATGATGAACATGACGATCAATGGCAAGCCCGTAGCAGCGGTTCAAAATGTTGATAACTTTTCATTTGCGTAAGTTTTTTGCCTTCCGATTTCTATTATTTGATGACTGAGGTGGTTGTTTTGAAAGTCGTGTTTTCGAAGCAGGACACGAAATACCTGCTTTCAAACCCGCGGTCGCTCTAGAGATCTTCTCTCAGGTAATTCACAACGAGCAACTCCATTCTGCGTAAAATTGTTAGAATTTTTACCTCGTTGGCACGGAAAGTGCTCTTCGGATAGAAGTCGAATGGGCGCACTGAATTATATTAATTATTCGAGGTGGTGAACGATTGTGCCTGCCCATAGCTATAGATTGAAGTGAATTCAATTTGTATTTATGCTTCGCCTACAGTATATTCCCGATGGCGGGTGGCAGTGCAATTTTGGCTAAGTTGGTCAACGATGTCCACCTCGACAGATCGCGCTCCGGCTACCAGACAAGTTGCTATCTACCCTTCTGTTGAGGTCACTGAACCCACCCAAACCGAGGAAGAGCCTGTTCAACAGCTGTCGAACTCCGACGCTTCTCCAGATGATGCAAAGGGGTCGTCGGAGTCTGGCTCCAAATCCCCATCCCAAGCGGCCATTGACACAACTACGTCACCGCCTCCAAATGCTTGGCAAGCGATTTTATCTCCCCAACATAATGCGTACTATTTCTACAACACCCAGACGCACGAGACCACTTGGACAAACCCGCTTGAACCCGCTTCTGGTTCTAATAGTTCTGATCCGTCCTCATCTACGATCGAGCCGCACAGTAGCATGAGTTCGAGCACCAGTACCAGCCAAAGCCAAAGCCCTCCACCATCTGCTCAGCCTTCTGCATCAACCTCAACGACAGCATCATCGTCTCACCACGTAGCCCTTCAAGCAGCAGCCCTCGCAGCCGGTATAGATCCCTCCCTCGCGTACCTTGATCCTTCCTTGGTAGCCGGACCAGCAGGAGGGCCTATGCCAAACACCTTCACGGCGAAATTTAATGCCCGCACTGGGGCTTTTACGGCCGGAGATGCGAGGGATCCAAGTCATCTCAGCGAATTCGAGGTAAGCAAACGTCTCTAATTTCTTAGACTGCAGCGTCCACACCCCTCGTGTTCTAAGTCCATGATTTTTCCCTTCTTTCCTTACCTTCTTTCATTCCCGCGTCCGGGCTATCTCTAATCAATCCTCTTCTCATATCGTATCTGTTCACCTCCAGCGCGCAAAACGTATGAGCGAATTCTACTTCGACGTCTCAGCGTGGGAAAAGGACGTAGAAGCACGCAAAAGAGCAGAGAAGGAAGAAGAGGAATCTGGTGTGGGCGGAAAGAGGAAGAGGCCTAGTAAGAAGGATTTGGTAAGTGTTTTATTATCTTCTTTTTTGTGTCTTTTGGTCTGTCCCCTTGCTCATTGCGATTCCATACGTTCATGATGCGGCAAAATTGTACACGAGAACCTTGGATTTTCCTCTCAAAAACATGCAAGCTAACAATATATTAACAACTCACAGGAACGGTTCAAAGAACAGAAGAAACAGAAGAAGATTACCAAGACTGCTTGGTTGCGAAATTGATTGTTATATCACCTTGTCACACAACTCTTGACCTCCTGCGATAGATGTTGGGTTGCGTAGGTTACTAGCATCATGAGACATGATCTCCTCGTCTTCGCATCCTGTTTCCGCTTACATTCTATTTTTTCTTTCTTTCTTTCCTTGAGGTTTGGGCAGTGCGATTTAGTGAAGTTGCAGGAAGGTTGCTAGAGTGCAAATGTTGTTCGGAACGTCGTCGGAACGGTCGTGGGGTCGGTTTATTTGGGTGATTGTAATGACGATCAAAGCTTTTTGCTACCGACCAGCTAATGATCACCTAGTCGCTGACCGGTCCCCGATCACCAGGAGAAATTGTGGATCTTGTGCATTCGCGTTGGGATGTTGGTCATATTTATATTTTACCATCGATATGCGGGACAATGCCCGGGATCCTCTTCCTAGACGACCACAGTTGCGCGATTATGCAACACGGAGGGTTCGGCAACGTTGAATTTCCATTATGTGATATTGGCATATCTACTACACACATGTAGTTGATTGATGTCAGGCAAAATAAACCAAAGTATAGCTTGGTGGTGTATAAAACACCGGTCAGAGAGAATAGGTCTGAACACATTCCCTTTCGGCATCCGAAGCTTTCATACCAAGAAAAGAGCAAAGCCGATGCAGTAGGAAGGCAATGGAAGTGTTTCCTTTATATGGATGTTATCGGTAGTATCTGCAGAAAAGTCAGCACAATACGCAACAGACCAGTGTCACACCGTACCCAAGAAGCTCGGCCCAGGGTGGCAGCTCAAAGTACGAGGGAAGTTCGCTCCATACTGCAGCACGCTTACTTAATGTCGTGAATTCTGCGACACCACGAGCACAATTTCCGCAAAGGAAAGACTCCTAGTCTGACTTCAATGGCATTAATGCAACGCAAGTCAGCACTGGAATGCCGATAGCGACCTTGCCACCACCACAGCCAATTTCCTCGACACACAACTCGTCTTCGGTTCCAAGCCACCGGAAGGTTCTTTGTTGCTACTCGCTTATTAGACGGTCTCTCCCCAAGAGGCACACATCCCGATCATATGAAGAAAGGGACACAACCTTTCCTGAACCGATAGAAATTCCGCGTAGGATTTCGCGCATGCCCAAAAGCGAGCAGGAATAAAGTGCGGCAGGTAAGATCGAGAGAAGATTTTGATCGCGTGCAAGGTTGGCGACGTCGAATTCCAGTCCTCGATAATATTGGATCAAGCTAGGACCGATCGCGCTTAGACTTCTGTCCCAGTCCTTCAGCGACGATGGGAAATGGGCAGCAAGTCGACATTCCGCCTCTGCCCTCAAGCTATCAATCTCGTATTTCTTGCCGAGCCGAAGGAACGCAGCGACCACAGAGAGAGGTCCGGGCTTTGGGTCGTTAAAATTGTAGCTGACAATGTACGTGGCATCAGGCGACTGACCTAAGGGAAGGAGACTGCCCACTGTAACTTCACCTTCGATTCTCATAGAGGGCATTCAGCACAAGCTGAACGTCTACAGCCGTGTCTGAAAGTTGCACCACAGGGCAACCATCTACCATTTCTGCACCAGCTGCCAGCTGGCACAGCCAAAGAAAACATGTCCTTGCAAATGACGGAGTGTTGGGACAAGACGCCGCGGTGAACTCGAAATTGTGTATTCTCCGCCCACTGTGTTTCCATCGTTAAACCATGGTTCTAAACGAATTGGTGTTGGAAACATAGGGCTAGAAGAGTCGGTTCTGTTCGGGATGTTCATCGACGATACCAGTTAAGACATATGGCAGCAGTTTTCGGTCACCTGGAAACCAGTCATACAAGAGGCCCGGAAGCTCCCCCATATGACTGTCCGGAAAAAAGCTCCAAATCCGCCCTCAAATCCGCAATAATATGGAGCACAAACCCGCTATTACTCAAACTGGTTTCCAGAGACACTCAATATCTACCCACATCGTAGCTGGCCGTAAGTCTATGTTATTTCATTTCCAGGAACGAAATATTCATACATTGAACTATAAGATTCCCACTTGGATCCACGAGCCAGAGTGAACGCACGCTTGTTGACAAGGCGGTCGATCTTTTTGGCTTCAGTGTTCCGCTGCTCCAGTTCCATGAAGTACAGAGTCGGTGCTTGAACCTCAATTCTTCCTTAGATAATATCACGGACACTACAGCTCTTGCCGACGATGCCACCTTCCACACCGTTAAAGAGAGTGATTGTGGTACAGGCTCCCGCCCTGACAACAAGGACGAGGATGCTGTCGATGAGTCGGCCAATGCTTCCATGTTTCGGCTTTCGAAAATCCATAAGCGTCATCCATACGTTGTCACCAGAATGCAGCTACGCATTGTGGACCAAACCGCGTTATTCAACCGCGATGCATATAATAAGGCTCACAATAAGCTGAAAGTGCACGCATGTGGCTCTGGTATACCGAACGTTAAACCGAGTTGGAAACGCTGCAATCGCGGTTATAAGAAAAATGGACACTGGGAAACGAGGCTGGAGCTCGAAATGCCTGCTCCAGGAAACGACAGCGATGTGCGAACTGAATGGGCATACGGTTCGTAGAAGTCATTTGTATTCTAAATTATCCATGTTCACCATCTTTGAAGCCCGTACCTCAATAGCTACAAGAACGCTGTAGGACCACAGATGAAATCTGATCCTTATCTGGCTTGCTAGTTGCATTACTTACGCATGTCGCCTTTTGATTAGGATCTTGTCGCGGTTCCTGTCACTCGCGAGAATTGTACTATCGCCACCAACAGAACAACTCCAGCAGTCGTGTTTCCAAAACGAGGTACTCCTTCATTTTGCGATGCGCAGCTTTCTGGTATTAACCTTTTTGAACTGCGCGTAGATGAAGAGTTCATGGACATCACCTGGCACCTCTCCTCTCCGGTCGTTCACCGGCAAAGATGGCCATTGCGGACAGCATCGATGTCGACTTTTCCAGCGTCAGGCACAACCAGAGCGAGTACAAAAACGTTATGGCACAGGACAAGGCTGAACTATTTAGTATGCAAAAGTCATTTCATCTCTTTCATACCGCTTCCTAATCATTGTGCAGATGGCATTGCTGGCCACAGATTCTACGACGACTCGCATCCGAGACGACGTGTCGCCCTTGCCATCATGGGGTCAGTCTTGTTAATCTCGCCTCCCCTTGTTGCTCATGGCGTCACATGCAGATCCATATTGGGCTTCATCAAATTCTTCATCACCGGACACTATTGGTACACACTGACCTCTACTTTCTCTATAAGTATTTCGGGCACAATGCTGCTCGTACTTGCGGATTTCGCAGAGGTTGGCATCCAAGCACTAATGACAGTGCAGGAGAGTATGACCACCGGCTTTTGGATGAACACGTTTGTCTATTTTCCGGCGGTGCTTGTAGCCGTTATCGTCCTGCTCCCTCAGTTTGCAATGATCAAGGCAGTTATGAGGCTTGAGTGTGTAGTGGATTCTGGTTGGTTTCTTAGGTTACGGCACGTACCAGCAAATCATAAAGAGCGGGCGAGCGAGCGGTTGGATGGACGCACAAGCAAAACATTCCGACTCGCAGTGAGTAAATTCTGTTAAATTTCCGTTGATGGCGTCTGAATCTGATAAACACTTTTTCCAGCTGTTCACATGCTTGGTAGCAATATACTACTTCTTTCGGCCTCACCAGCACTTTGCCATCCCTGCGCGCACTCCCCACCCGCTGTCGAAGATTTTCCAACACACAAACTGCGCGATCTGAGCCCTTCTGTCCTAATCCCACTTCGCCTCACGGGTCTTATCCAGCAGATGCTGCTCAACCACCGCACACGTACATTCACTGGTCAGCATAAGCTATCAGTAGTCATAAGCTGCATAGAGTGGTCTTTGGGTTCCGCCATCTTCATACCTGCTATTGTGGGTCGCGTGCGCGCACGACAGGGTTTATCCAGTCATGATATTATTGACACGGTGGCACTAATAGTTGGTGTGTGGCAAGCACTGACACTAACAAGTGTCACACAAACCCAAGGACAGGAGGAAGAGGATTAGAAATACGCGTCCTTGCGGTGCCTCTTTGTCTTTTATCTGTCGGTATGCCATTTTCTGCCATCTTTATCACAAGCCGCCGGCCATGGTGGAAGACACCGAACGACGGAGTTTTCTCAATTGCTTCGTCTGATGTGTATCACCGAATACAATACAGCACGATTTTTTCGTATTCCTTTTTTTGCAACTCGTACCGAGAACTCGTTCTAGATGTCTCAGTCGCAGAAGCAAATGCATACTGGGAGGAACATCGACCACACCTAGAGAAGAAGTGCACTGTTGAAGAAGCAGAGTGTCTGACTCACCTCGTTCGGAGTATGCTTGTGCTAGATCCAGCTGAGCGACCTTCTGCTCTTCAGCTGTTAAAAGCGTGTTCGTGGCTGAATGAAGTATAAATTGAGTGCCTAGCGTTGACGAACGCTTGATGGCGTCGTGCTTGATAGCGTGTACGTGGTATCGGCATGACCAGGGAGCAAAGATTGTTTCTCGTGAACTTGAGTTTGGAGTAGTGATGTGCTGGGCCGGGCTTCAAGCCCTGAGCCCACCGAGCCGAGCCCGTCCAAGCCCAAGCCCAGCCCAGCCCTGACGAGGGCTTGCAGTGGGCTTGGGCCTGGCTTCAGATTTCGGAAGCCCAAGCCTGGGGCTCAAGCCTGGGCTTCGACACCTTGTGGTTTGGTGCGAGATCCTCAACTGGAAGTATAGTATAAATAATTTTGA
>KN832993.1:180309-197450 GCA_000827315.1 Piloderma croceum F 1598
GTCACCTCTTCTTGAAAGTAAGTGGAACCCGTGTTGGACTATAGGGAATTAGAATCTTTCCCAAGACCAAATATAATATGCTCAAATGCTCACTACAGTGTAAGGCCAGATTTTGTTGCAAGGATTCTGGCCTTCTTCTCTTCGAAAGTTTCTGCGGCGAACTGGGGTTCATCTTTCACCTCAATCTTATAACGTGATATCATCATCGTGAGGATAACAATGCCTTCCGTTTCGAAAAACCTAGAAAGCCGTCACGTTAGGTAGTTGATTATGACAAAGAGAAAAATGCGCAAGCTCTCATACTTGCGTCCCAAGCATGCTCTGGCACCTGGCAAATAAGAAGTTTTCTGTGAATCACATTATATCATTTTTCAAAGCAAACCCTTATGCCTACCCGCGCTAAATGGCATAAACGCATCACGCGGCCAGTCCTTGAGAAACCGGGAGGGCTTGAACGTGTGAGGATCTTCCCAATATCGACCTATGTGATAAACAGTCAGGCAATGCACAGGGTAGTACTATACAATAGTGTCGTACTGTTGAAATGAAGTCCGGCAATATGCATATTCACAACAGCTCCCTTCGGAATAGGTATCAACGTCATTTCACCTGCAGCGTTACCAGACTTAAGAATGGTGTCTTGGGAGCTGATCTTAGGTACGATCGGAGCCTGTTGTTGTATCGTTGCGAGGTGAATACGGATCCACATCAGAACATTAAACACAAACGGGAGGGAACATTCGAAGAGTCTCGTAGAAAACACTGTCAAAACATCAGGTTTCTAACGGTTGTGCTGATAGAACACTCACGCTATTGAATAAGTGAACAAGGGCATTTCATCATAAGTCTATTCAAGGAGGATCAATTTAATGTTGGAAATACTCAACTCTTGCACACACCGGCAGTCTATCGTCGGGAAGCAGTTGCTTAATATGCAAAAATAAAGCATCCTGCTCATCCGGATATAACGCTAATAAAGCAAACGCGAAACACAAGGTGTGCGCCGTTGTCTAGCGGAATAATTTAATGAAAATGTGGAACACAAGTTGCAGTACTAACCTCATGACCAGCAAGCTGGAAAATAAAAATGTTACCTAAAGTGCCAGGCTATTTAGCATGACAGACGTCCACCAAATATTGGGATAGCTCACCAAAGAGTTCCCTCGTCGAGAGCTTTGCCTCACCTTCAGATAGACCCTGGTCATCATTCGCGTCTAAGAGACTGCTGAAAAGGTCATATCGCAATTCTGTCTTCTCCTTAGTCTTACGATCTTGAATCAGGTCTGACATATATTTCTAGGAAACATATAAGCCTCCAGGTCCAGAGTTTGTAAAGAGCAAAAATATTGTGCACACCTCGAGCTCTTCAAATGCAACACGGACATTTCTGAGTCGAGTGGTGAGTCCCATCGCCCATTCTGGTACGATTAACCTCAGAATCATATCTGTAGAGACAATATGCAATGCCTCCTTGAAAGTCATCCTGTGGCCGATAGGAATAGCCTGATCATCCCGCCAGGAAATCTTACGACCAAATCCTACACCGGGGAAGTAAATTTTAATGGTGCCCAAAAGTTTCGGGCGTGACAACGATACCTGCGACACTGATAACAGACAGCGCAATCTCGAAACTCGCTCAGGGTTATTTGAGATGTAGCTGATAGATAGAAATATACCTGCAAAGTGATGTCGACACAATGATCGACTACAATTTCTTTCTGACCTCCCCATGTATTATTGAACATGTCAAACATGATAAGAGATGTTTCATCCCAGACGAGTCGGTTATTACGCTAGGTAGCAAATATCAGCGACAGGATCTGGGTCACATTATACAGATGGCGCACATCTGAAAATGCAGATGCTGCGATCTTCCGGAACCTTTTCCATTCTTCGCCTTCAGATGCGACGATGTTGGCACCGAAGAAAAGAAGCAGAGAATATTGATGGACAGGTTTCGGAAAACGATAGCGAGACGAGGTTACTTCCTTCTCGACCGGATTATCATGGCGTCAGGAAGCTAGCCCATAGGACATACCTTGATAGCCGCTGCATCGGCCAAGAAGAACTCTGTTTGCACCTTGGGATAAACGGACACCTGACAAGAGTTCGTAATGAGGAACTATGATACATGCTAGGTGACTCACTGCACTGATTATATCCCAGCCAGCTCTGGAAAAATCTTTCTCGAGAAATCAGAATCACGGGCATGAAGAGCAGAAGATGAGCACTTACGGCCATGCTTGTTTCTGATTTGATTGCTTCTCCCGAGAGCTATGCCTCTAATTTCAGGAGAGATGCTGCCTAAAACTGACGCCGGGTTGAGCAGGACACGGTAGCCTGGATGATTCCTAGTTGAAAGTTTGAGTATCTCGCTGGCGCATCAGGGATGATACAGACTGGATGTTTGCGACTGCGGTTCGAAACTGGATGGTAATTCGAATAGCGATTAAAACACAGACCGATAACACAAGCAGTAATACAGTCTGCACGGAGAAATCCTGCATTGTCAAGACGTGGAATGCTAGGGGTATTGAAGGGGTAGTTGTGAGGCGAGAAAAATATATACCCTAATTTGCTGGATCCAAATGCAGTGTTTACATCATGTTCCTGAGCCGTTCGAACGGCCAGGGTCGTATTATTCATACAATTTTTGGGGAACGTGTGGCTATCCCCGTCTATCTTGATTGAAATTAATGCAGATGGGACCTGTACGGTAGAGATGAAACTCAGCCACTTACGAAAAATAGAGGAAAAGCTATATTTGAACGGTTCCCATTGTGACGGACATGACTTCCAAAGCTAATGAACAATTTAGTAGAGGGTGGTGCAATAGTGTCAAGCCTAGATAATATCCAGGCACCGCCCTGTAGAAAAGACGGGTTCCAGGATGTGGGACGTCGATGCTGAAAAGATATCGCCGGGGTCGGTGACTTTCCGTTGATTACATGTTATACTCTGGCCGAGGCGGATGACAGAGGATGAGGCGGATGATTGGAAGAAAAGGGGAAATCCATGTACGTATTTGTGATGATAAATCGCCATTCAAGCTTGATATACATGTTCCACCTTATCACGTACTGGTAAGACAGAGAACCCATCGATATAATCGTCGGTGTCATCATCCGCAGGAGCCATATTTCGCAGGAAAATGCCGTGCTGCGCTGGAATCGAGTGTCGGCCTCCACTTCAAACAAGATGGTCCCATCCGATTTCCCCGTTTGGCGATGCATCTTTTGATGTAGCCTTGAATTGTCTGTCGGCATCGTGGACCTTTGCGTTTAGCTAAGGAGGGTCTTAAACTGAAGCCCCGAGGATGGGATGTGGGGGGAGGCCAATCTATTTGGAGAGAATAAAGTTAGTACAGATTAAGATTTTACACCCATCAAGTTAATCTAAACCTGAGTACAGCAGGATAGGCACCCGAAATGAGACCTACGTCGATCATAGGGAGAAAAATCAACAGTTACGAACAACTACGTCACGTTTCTGTCGGCCAAGATGAAAAGTGAGCCAGAGTGAGCCACGATGGCTGACAAGCAGACGGTATCGCGACAACCTGTTGAGATTTTGATGCTTGTACGATAACCAGTTGAGGTGAAATTGAGTGGAGGTATCGATCAATTCGCAAGGCACATCAGAGGAATCGTTGATCAAGGGTCGTGCGGACCAGCGGACCAGCCTGGATGAAGAAACAACTTCCAAACAATAGTCGCCATTTGGCACCAGCCTTTTCTCACACAGCCTGTTGTCTTGGAAGGATCACTGAGTGTAATGCGCCGAGCGAGGACTCATCGTAAGTGATCGGAAGAGAACGGGCGCCTATCCTGGAAATTTTCGAATCTGATTTTGACCCAGTATCGACCAGCTTCACCATGCCAGGAACCACAAAGCCCTCCTCAACCCCGTCCGCTTCCCAACACAAAGCAAAATCTTCCTCTAAACACCGTGTTGTAGCAAGCGCAAAGAAAGATCTTGGGGCGCCATCGCAACACAACCAGGGAAGCAGAAAAGGAAAACGTGCTTGGAGGAAAAATGTGGATATTGGCGAAGTCGAGGAGGGGCTGGAGGGGCTGAGAGCTGAGGAGAGGGTTACTGGGTATGTTTTTATCGCTGTTGGTCGTCCAAGCGAACACTAACTTTTTAATTTAATTTCTCTCTGGTGGGATACAGGACAATATTGCAGAAAAAGGAGGATGACGAACTCTTCCAGATCGATGTCAAAGGTGACGATCGCGGTGAGCATCCAAATTTCCTACATATTCAAACAATAGATAGACATTGACCACCCGACAAACAGTCCGCAAATCCCTCCCCCGATTCTCCCCTTCCCAACTAACATCCACAAAAATCCTCGCCCAGCGCTCCGCAGTCCCGGCCGTCTTCTCTCGTCCCGCCACCGCAGTCAAACGCAAACCCGGTACCTTAAGTAATGACGAAAAGGTCCGCCTTCTGCGCGTTGGCAAACGAATGCGGAAAGGTCCTCTGAATAGCTACGTAGACCCTACTGAGTTCGGGGCTGGGAGTGCGATTTTGGAGGTAAGCGAGGCCGTCAACAACAGTGGAGGATATGATGCGTGGGCTGGAGATAAAGGGGAGGAGGAGGAGATAAAGGATGGCTTGGAGACCGTTAAAAAGGCGAACATTAAGGTGAGGAGTTATTTTTTTTTAGTGACAGGAAATGTTTTGAAGAGCGATCTCAGCGTCCCGAACACGCCCACCCCCGTGACATAATAGAGCTTCCAGCAATAACCGAGCCCCATCAAGGAACATCGTATAACCCGCCTGTCGAAGCGCATACTGAACTTATTCTGAAAGCGCATGAGGTGGAAGAAAAGAAAGCGAAAGAGGCGGAGAAAATGATGGTCATTAAGGAGAGAATTGGGAGGGGATTTGTAGCGAGGCGGTCGATTGAGGAAGGTGTGCCGGAAGGGATGACCGTCGATGAAGGAGCTGGGGACGATGTAGAAGGTGAAGCAGGCGAGGAGGAGGCGCCCATTGCGAAGAAAATGCCAGAGAGGAAGACGAAGCAGCAAAAAGCTAAAGCAGCACGTTTACGAGCAGAGGTCGGCTACACCACTAACCCCTCTCTTCTTCCGTACTAATCCTTTCGCAACAGAAACGAGCCCTCCTCGAAAAATCCCTAAAAAAACGCATGGTACACACGCTCTCCTCCACCTCCATTAAGTCTCTACGCGGCCATAAATCTCTAGCAGCGGATGTACATGCCCAACGCCAGGCCGCGGAAAGAGAGAAACTTAGGACGCACGGGATGAAGGGGAGGAGGTTGGGAAAACATTCGGTACCGGAAGGGAATATCGATGTTCAGCTAGGCGAGGATTTGAGTGAGAGTTTGCGGGCTCTCAAGGTGGGTTTTTCTCTCTGTCGTCCTTCGTGGCCTGGTCTGTGAGTGTGTTAACTGAATAGTTGGTGTCTTAGCCCGAAGGCAATCTTTTCCGCGATCGTTTCCAGAGTCTGCAGCAGCGCGCTCTTGTGGAACCGCGCGTTCCTGTATTGTACGTTTGCTTCCCTCACTTCTGTCGCTGTGTGCTCGTGATTCTGACCTCAATATAGGCCGACAAAACGCAAGTTTAAAGTCAAGGAGTATGAGAAACATGCCTGGAAGAGGTTTGAATGAACCCTGTCAGGTTTTGCCATGTATATACCCCGATGGAAGGCTTGCGTGAATTCGGTCATGTATACGTCGCGGATTGGATACGAGAGTTGACCTCACTACAAATATTCGTAGTATTTCTTTGCCGAGATACCCGCTGATCATATCGTCGATATAAAATTTAGTCGGGTGAGTATAGTTTGAGTTCTCAGATGATGATAAACATCTCTTCGATTGGGGCATCGTTCTGTATCGTCAACGTCTGTCCCCGTAATCCGTGTCCTTCATCCAGGAATAGCATTGATCAAGCCGACTTCACATCCCCCGCCTTGCTCTTGCTTGTCGCGTTAATCACTTGGTCGTCAGAGAGAACCTTCTCTTCCCTCCTTCACACGAACTAGACCCACTCCCGAAGCTTGACCAAATAATTTTGAATTCATATACGTATCAGCAGCAGCACATTGATCTTCGCAAGTCGATTTAGACTGGTCTTATGTAACAAGAAATTTATGTCCTTTAGTTTACAACGACCAATCAAGTCCGTGCATGTAATGATATAGGGTAAAAGTATGGAAATCAACTTGTCGGACGCAGACGTGCCTCATCAATCATCTCCCGTGTAATAACCGGTGCTAGCAAATGTGTATGAGGCCGAAGGGTCCACTCCAAGAGTCACATATCCAAGCAACCCATCACTCAACTGGTCGCCTACCATGGATAGCTGGGCGGTGGCATTGTATCCGGCCTGGAGATGCGTAGGTGAGTTGCTAACTTCAAGAAGATGGCGCATAAAATCTACTTACAGTGTTCTCTGTTGCAAAAATCGCATCCTCATCGTTGGTTATCCTCGTAATCGTTTCCTGATTGTATGGTGCTGTGGCCACAACCAGTTCAGTCCAGCTTTCCTCAAAGAAGACTGCATAGACAAAGATCAGTACCAATCCTACCCCTGCGAAATGGAGTGTGTCAATGCTAACCTTGACCGATATGACGGACGTTCCCTGCCTCTTGTGCGATGGTGCCATTTTCATTGGTGGTATAGTTGGTAAGGACAGCCGTGTGTATGTGAACGGATCTGCCGGAATCTGGTCGCCATTTTTGATTAGTGAGGAGATAGAAACAGCCAGTAATCGAGGAAGACGTACAAAAGCCTGGAAAAATGGTCGAGAATTCAACTAAACCGTTCGAATTCGTGGGGTAAGCACCGCGTCTAACAAATTTGCTTAAATCACCAGAGTATTGCATCATGGATAGAGAGATGCACTAACCCGAAGGTCTCTTGATCAGTCACTGCAGAAGAGCCTATACCCTCTCCACCGCCACCCATACTGGGCATCGCAGAACCTGATGGCATCCCATTTGGTGCACTCAGAGAGGAATCTGCTCCACTACTGGTTGCATCGGTGGTGGATGGCTCGGATGCGATGAAGCCTGAATAGATACCCGTAGCCTGTTATGTGGCAGCATATTTTATTGAGGGTCAACGATGATGCAACAGAAGGAAATTGGCGTACGTTACAATGCCCTGTATAAATCAAAATTGAGTTTAATTCTTACAGACAAGACTGGCGTAACTCACAAACATCAACTAGAGCGTTCTCCAATGGGGTGCAAGTTGTTACATCCATGACACCAATGTCGAGCAACAGTGGTACGCCGTCCATTCCGTCTGTAATATCTGTGCGAAGGAGCTCTTCGTGCTGCACATATCGATCATGAGTAAAATACAACCGGTAGGATTATGGTAGAAATACAGACGATATAATATGGACCCTCATCGGCTTCTGGTGTTAGTACACAAGTGGTCTGGCAAATGATACATGAGTTCAAGGATAGATGAGATGGTCCAGCAGGGACCTACATTTTGAAGGGCTGTGAAGGTGGGTACATTCGCAGTACCAGTTGCCGAGGCGGTTGCCACAGCGCGGCCTGCGCGATGTCTCTTGTGGACAAGTGCAGACCGCTTCGCCCGACGCTTAATTTCAAAAGCTCTAATCTCGTTGTTACAATTGCGAGCGACAGCATGCCTTGCGTTGGTGGCCGCTTGACGGCGCTCGAGTTGGCGCTCGGTCAGAATTGGTTCCACTTCGCCTGGGTGAGCATTGGCTGGGACCGACAAGACAGCAGCGAAAGCTACGGCTGTCGCGATGAACCTTTGGTACAACATTTTTTCACTGAGTGAATTTGAATAGACGAGGGGAAGGTGTTTGAAATCTGCATGATCCAAATAGACCACCTCAATTTATATTTCCTGGATTGCTACGCCCACGGCTTGTGCGATTTACCAGCGGCGGCCGCCACAACAAAAATTTGGAGGAAATGGCGCATGACTTTGCAAATGCAAGGCGAGGCGATGACATGCGCCCAGGTTGTACGCAGAGTAGTACAATTTAGGCGATTGGAACATACAAATTCTTAGAAACGCATGGGTTTGGAAGCCGGGTGTCATCTGGACTGCGAAGACATGCATAAGATCTCAAGTTGCTATGCCACGTTTCAACTGTTGGATTGTGAACTGAGTTCATGGCGTATACAGGCGGCCAGACATTAGAGACTAACCATAACTTCAGTGCCAAAACAGATGGTCCGCTGAGCGGCGTGCGGAGTAGAGCCCCGACCCTGCACATATGGCAGGTCCGCAGTGGAGGACAGGCTAAGAACGCACTGCCAGAAAAAAAGGCTTGGCTCGAATACGGCGCCCGATGTACGTAGGGAGAAAGATATTCATTAACCGCTCCATGAGCTTTGGATCGCGGAAGTCTGCCTATAGTTTCAGCCATGACGCGGAGAAATGAAGAGCTTGTGTGGTAGGAGAGTATAGACGCCCACAACCCGAAAGAGTCACTACTACCACTGCTGTCTTCCAACTCCAACCAACCATAAAATGGATATCGATGCCGTAGATAGTCTACCGGGATATAATAGCTACACCCCGTCAAACGGAAGAAAGCCATTCACTGTACCAGTCGATGACGCTCACCCCTTTGACCTTGATTCGTACATCTCAGGATACAGCGGTCAATTACATTATTATTATCTCTTTCTCCGATAGCGATTCTGATATAATAATCATTGCTCAGGCCGTACATCCGTCGACCGCCTCATCCACATAATCGCAACCTGTCCTTCGATAGCTCCGCAGGCGTTCCAGTTAGCACTCAAACAAATCGAAGAACTGCGTGACCCGTCTCTCTATACTTCTGCTATATCGACATATGAACAACTCCCCACCATCACCGACATTCCTCTCCCAGCAGCTGCAGATGTTGCACAGTTGGATCCGAAGTGGATAGAGGAAACAACGAAAAAGAATTCGATGGAGAAGATGAAACTAGAGGTGGAACTGAAGACTTATGCGAACAACATGATAAAGGAGAGCCAGAGAGTAGGTCATAACATTTAAGGGCTTTATTGTGGTGCACATAACTGACATAGTGGGTAGATGGGACATCGAGATCTGGGGGCGTATTATCGCTCGGTGGGCGATTATTCCACAGCTTTGAAGCATTATACAAAATCGAGGGAGTATTGCACAACGAGTCAACATGTGCTCGACATGTGTCTATCCGTCCTCGAAGTGCGTGTATTCCTGTATTTTCTACCGACGTCCTACTGACAATACCTCGAACCTCATCATCAGCTCCTAATCGAACAACGCAACTACACCCACATTCCAACCTATGTATTCAAAGCCGATGCCGCTTTAGATGCAGCCTCCGCCTCAGCTGCTAAGTCTGAAAAAGAAGCCGCCGGTTCTGCCACCTCCGCGCCTTCAGCTACCTCCTCGAGCTCGCAACAGAGATCGGCAACGACAGGCACAGCAGGACCTGCAATCAAACGATCGGCAGAGCGCGAAAAGGTACAGTCGAAATTGGACTTTGCTACAGCTTTATCGCATTTGGGGCAGGCGAATTATGAGAAGGCTGCGTTTGCGTTTTTGCGCTTAGGAAATGCGGAGGGGTTGGGTGACTGGATGGGCACGGTTCGTTTTTTTTCCTGCTTAGCATCCATTGGGTTGATGCTAACAATGGGTAAATGAGTATAGCTCGTCGCACCCGGTGATATCGCAATTTACGGGACTTTATGCGCTCTGTCGAGTTTATCGCGATCAGCAATCAAGGCACAAGTGTTGGAGAACTCGATCTTTGGAGTTTATATTGAGCAGGAGCCTTATGTTCGCGAGCTCATCGAGGCGTATATGGGAAGCAATTTCAAATCTGTTCTTGAACTTCTTTCTCGATATTCGGTGCGTATGCTCCCTCTATCGTATCATCTTGAGATGTGACTGACACGCGACCAATATGATTCACGAACAGACCCGCCATTACGTCGACATCCACCTCTTCTCACACGTACATGACCTAACGAACCTCATCCGTAACTGGGCTGTCGTCCTCTATTTCCAGCCATTTTCATCGATCAAGCTCGAGCGGATGAGTGTGGCGTTTGGATGGACGGTGGAAGAAGTTGAGGAGCATGTCGTTGCGCTTATTCAGTCAGGGGATATCCATGGCAGGGTGGATAGTCGGAATAAAGTTCGCTCGATTTCTTTAGTTTCTTTTTATTGAATCTTAGGTGTGGATGGACGCTGATGTATGGCGATGATGATGCAGATTCTACAAGCGACGAAAACGGACCATCGCGCTGAATTGTTCGCACGCGCAATCAAGACGGGTGCTGATATCCAAAGCGCGAATCGCAAATTACTCTTGCGTATGCGTCTGTACGTAGTATCTCCTTTCTGCCTCTTTTCTTGGCGGCGCATATTCTGACTCGTGATTTTGGTAATACTCGATGTTCCAGGCAACAAGCAGAGCTGATCATCAAAGCACCAAAAGGACACCACCAGAACAGGGATGGACATCCTTCTGAGATGATGCAAGGCGATTGATACAGTTCTTGACCCTCGGTTGGCTTGAAATATCATAACCTCTTTCATTTTTTGTGCACCAGTTGTTACATAAATACATAATGCATGTTAGCTTGCTTGGCAGGATTAGAAAAGTATACAACGTGAGTACAGCATGATCATATTGGGAATTATAAGGGGCCTCTAATTCCACTAGGATTTGTATTATGAGGAAGCAATTCTGATATAGGCATGTGACTCCATCAGCCCTACGGGAAAAAAAAATCATTTGTTTGCTTCACATCTATGGATTGTTAAAACCTTTGCGCACAAGTAGCATAGAAGAGGTATCAATTAGATACCTAGTCTGTTCTCAATCTCGCATCCGCATATCGTATGTCTGACTTCATTAAGGCTGCCTCGTAGCACCTGCATATTCTCTTTGCTCTCTGCGACATCTTGATCAATATGTAAAAGGTTAATTATAAAGACATTCCCGAGAAGCTATGAACTTTCTCTTGAGTTCCGTAAGATATAAGATATAGTGAACGCGGCGTAAAGAGTTAATTCCTTCGCAAAGTTACCACCACCATCCGATGATCACTAACCCATACGCCATCTCCAAAATGGTTGGGGATCACACCATATTTCGCCACCCGCCAAGGCGCGCTATCGCACTCGTCGCGTTGGATCACTCCATTATCGGCTAGAAGAATATAGTCAATTAAAGTCGTTCTTGAACCCGTAGAAAATCCCGTATAAGTGGAGTGCTCGCCAAAAGAGGCACTAAGAACAAGCGATTTAGAGAATGGAATTGATGACGTGATATCTGTAGACTTCCGCCGAAAAAGAGCGTGGCGTGAATCTAGGAATGTTATGGGAGTACTTTGAACCATAGGAAGTTGTGTGGGCGTATATGCAAGTCGGTTGTTGACATAGCGGTGACCCGTTAGAACTTGATATCCGTCCTCACTCGCGGGGCTATTGAGATCACCAAGGGCGACAACAAGCTTGTCATATGCGCCGTCAGGCCCTTTGTCGGCCATAAGCTGGTTCAGCTTTGATACGATAAGCTCCGATGATCGTTTTCGGGCCAGAGTGCCCTGTCAAACACACTGTTAGTTCGACATCAAACTATGCCAGCTTAGATACATACACGATCGTCGTAGTGCTGCAAAAAAAAAAAAAAAAGTCGGGGAATATCAGCCAACGCGGCAGATGATGAGCCTAGCGGTAGATCAACGCACCGTGTTCAGAACAAAGAAACTTTCTGATTGCTTGTTGATCGCAGAAGATGGATGAGAAGCTTTGGCCTCCGTATCTGTATCATCAGATTCAAGCTTCGGATGATGATCATCTTTCGTCAAAGGTGCGAAGTGGGCTAGTGTCGCCATGCGCGTTTGGCCCTAATTGGAGTAGCGCATGAGTTACAAGAGGCAAAATGGTAAAATTAGTTACCCACTGCATCCCATCCAATACTCCCCACCACTTCAGGCTTGTCAGAAAGCCAGAAGTACTGGACGCTAAGCAGTTTGAAGCGATCCCTAGAACACAAGACGTCAGAGTCAGAGTTGCTTGAAGCTCAACACGTGTATACTCACTTTCGCCAGAATATAGGAACAGCTTCTCCAGCAGTTTTGCCATCGTCACGTCCTACGCCGACATGGATATATGACGGCCCAAGTAGGTAAGCCAGATCATGAAGCTGGTTATCGAGCACCTGCCAGGCAAAGATGATCACACGTCCAACGACGATTAGCCGAGAGATAAGTTACCAACCTCTTGGAAACCTATGATGTCTGGTTCTTCCCATATCACCTGGTCGACTAACCCGTCCCTTCTTTCGTACCACGCGCGCTCTTGATCGAAATTCCGGCTTTCAGCAGGCCTTTCCGGCCCACCGAATCGGATATTGAAGCTGGCTAGCTTGAGCGTTTTGGCCGAAGGCATGCCAGCAACCTGAAAGCTTTGGTATGAAAATAGATATAGGACGAGCCAAAGTCGAAGCATCGATGGGACTGAGCTCGGAACTTTTATATGCCTGCTGGAGCTATGGGCACTGCCTCAACAGGCTTATCGTAACGCCGCGAAATGGTGTCTTTGCGCCAGTTTATAAGTCACCAAGAACCTTATTGTATCGTTTCGCTTACTCTAACTGACTCTAAGCTCATCTTATCATAGTGGCACTGTCTCATACACCCATTTCTGACCAACGTTTCCTCCTCTAATTGACCGTTCAGCCAACATTTTACTAGATTGATCATACTTAGTGAAAACTGCCTGCTGTCGTTATTACCCCGGGAAAAAAAACTCACCCACATACCGTCACTCGCCTCGAACAGTCATCCTCATCTACGGATCGCTCATGTCGCTCAATGGATACCCGCAGGAACTCATCGAGAGAATCATAGATTTTATCAAGGGCAATGAGCAGAAAGTATCCTATCCTCCCGCCGATGTCCTCGTGATACACATTGGCACAGGCAGGCCTCATATCTACGCAAGCGACGACCTGCGGTCTTGCAGCCTCGTCTCCAGAGCTTGGCTCCCGAGGTCCAGATATCACCTATTTCGCCACATAACGCTGTACGGCAGATACAGCCCGCCCCGCTTCCGCACGAGACAATTGTGCCATATGTTCACCACTTGCAGCTGTATGATGCAGGGTATTCTCACAACTACGAGGTGTGCTGGTTGTACAAGGCACTTCCTCGATTGGCACTGCTGACTGCTATCGAATCTCTACACATCGACTCAAGGGAGTTTGAGAGGTTGGATGATATAGTCATCGCAAGCTGCTTCTCTAACTTGAGACTACTCAAATTTCTACGTATCGATAATTGCTCATTTGCGTCGTTTTGTCAACTAGGAAACGCATTAGCTGCATCGGCCCGTCTAGAGCGCTTAGTTGTTAATTCTGTGCGGGTGTTAAGGAGGAAACCTTCAGATGGATCAGGCATAGCTAAGGCTGCGATGTTCCTGCGAATTAAAGGTTTCATGAAAACCCCTGCCTATTATATCACACATCGACGATCGCTGCCTCACCTACGGGTTCTAGAGATCGCCAAATGTGATTTCATCAAGAAGCTGTCATGGTGGCTCCAAGCCGGGAATGAACCAGTGGACACTTTGCGGTTGGACATCGAGCGCAGAGGTGACATTCCTGCATACCAGGCACTCATGTGTGCGGTCGACTGGTCCTTGAGAGAGCTCAGGATACATTTTAAAAACAACGTGGATCTCGTTGATTCTGCCATGGCTGGTAAGTTTCCCTGGTCATTCTTCTTACGAGTTACTCAATCTTCTTCTAGAGATTTTCGGTCACGATGCTGATACGCCTCGTCGACAAGGTACTCCTCATCTTCCTCCTATCGCGTCACCTTACCTAGAACGGATATCCTTGGACCTTGGGATATCCTCGCCAGAAGACTTGAGCGGTATCGACTGGCATACGATTGATCAGGTCTTTTCGCGGCCGAACTTTTCGAGTCTGAAGCTTGTCATGGTGAAAGTCAGGGTGGAGATGTCGCCAATGGATTGGCGAGAGCGACGCGAGCGGACACAGAGCTGGCTAGCTGCGAGGCTGCCATGTTGTCGCGCAAGAGGTATCTTCGACTCCGAAGCTATCAGCGCATAGTATCTATGTATATGCACACATGTAGTGAAACGGCGGAGCCTGGACAGAAAGGCTTCGTCGTTATTTTATTATCGCGGTAGGTGTAATGTGGGGACAGGGAAATGCGATGGATCGGTCAGACTGTGAGCAGCATATAGTGTGATCATATCTGGTTGCAGCTTTGGATATAATATATATCGAAGGGTCAACTCAACCGGACGAGCAGCTAGCTAGTGCCAAGTCGTTTTCTTCAACGGATTTGTCACTGACGGATGCACATCGACTTGATTATCACTCACACATTGTTCTACAAAAGTAGTTAAATACAGGTCTATTTATTACAATGACATGTAGCATTGCAATATTAATGAACTTGTCATAACCCTAACCCAGCTGCAATTACGGCTCGTTCTCAAAATGTAAGTTCGTTGTCTTCCGTACCTTTCGCTACCTTCAAATATCTGATCGCAAGTTGCTGTTACAACTTCGCCAGCCCATCACTTCATTGCAAACCATAGTACATTTGTTGTCTTCGCTTACGCCCGCACCCTCGCCCGAATCAGACTCGGAAGGCCTACATAATATTATCCATCTATTCAAACCTGTCGGCAGGATCGAAAACAGACCGAGGCGAGCAACGATGTCCACCCAAAAGTTCGATCCGAACTCTGCGCAAAATCTCCTGGAGGTGCGCCCTTCGCACATCTTGACTAACCGCACCGATCTTGCGAGTCGGAACTAACAACATCTGCGCTGTAGATCGAGAAGCAGTACGTCGTTCTTGTCCTTCCAAGCGTACCTGGGATTATGAAATGATATCTATATCGAACTAGGTTTGCCGTCAAAGCAGTCGAACATGCACAGGTACAGTTTACTTTGCAGCACTTCCGCTTTTCTTGATTCGAAGGCTCGGATGGACAGACATATTGGAATCTTCTAGAGAAGATATCACCACGGGGGTTGAAACTAACACGGTACATTACCCCAACTTATCGTTAGTTTAATGGCTTGCCTTAACTGACTTATCGAGCAGACTAGACGACGAGATCTATGCAGATACCATGTCCTCCTTCCCCGAACTCTCAGTGGACGGATACGCAAAGCTCATCAAACTGGATGAAGATTGGCTAAAGAGCGAGAGTGGGAAGAAAAGGTGGAGGACGTTTATCAATGCGTAAGTTCAGGTGTTGTTTTATCTCGTTTTGATCGTTTCCCTCTCGCGCCCACTACGATCCGTTATCTAGCTCGACGATAACTCCACACAGTCGTTTTAATGACTGATATTTTCCGGAATGCTGTTGCTAATCGCGGGCTTTCTTCCACATGCACAGATACGAGAAGACGGTGAAAGACTTCAACTTTGGGTCACTGATTCGGACGGATGCACGACGGGAGTATGCGGAAACCAACACGATTTTTGGTGCGTCTGTTTTCTTACGGGTCCTGATTCCACCATCTCTGACATAGTTATTTTTACATAGTTACTCGAATGCAGGCAAGTAATATACATCTCGATCGCACACACGGAGTAGTTACTGACTACACATATCTTACATTCGTATACCAGTTCTACGCTATTGAAATTGCGCGGAATAGACTTGGGTTAAATGATAGAGCCCATGAGATGGCGAAAGAAGAGGCTGAGAAGGAGGCCAAGGAGAAGGAGGAGGAAGAGAAAGTCAAAGTGTCAGGGAAGAGTGAGAGTGAGAAATCATAGGGTATGTAGCATAATTTCGGAGTTTGTGCGCTCTGTAATGACACACCAAATAACTATTAGCTCACGCTGTTCAGTGCACACACTAAATATAAAGCAAGCTCACATATAATATCAGATGCCAAAGTGAATGAACAGGGCCCACCAATCCACTGTGACATCGAGATCTTATTGGAGATGCAATATTGCGTGATTGAGGGCTGTTGCTGCTTCGGATGGGTCAAGGCCTTCCAAACCATTGTGAAACAGGTATTGGTAGGTATATTCAGCTACCTTGAAAGCATCATCATCCCTGATCCCCCACATGGTGGCAATGACACTGAGAAAGCCAGCAAATTGAAGTCCTGCTGCAAGATGTATGGCCTCTCCAGGAAGTTCTTTCAGCCCAGATGCTGCATGACATGCAGACAGAAATGCAAACTGTGCATTAGACAACCTTTTAGATGCAATTGCACCAAGCTCCAGTTGGCCAATGGCCATCATGTAATGAAAATGCACTTTTCATGCCCAGGGTGGAATCCTGAGACCCATGACAGGCAAAATGGATTCAAGAGTGTGAATCCAAAGCAGCTGAAACATCATTCACAGTTGCATCTGATCCATTCAGATGCAACATGTCCTGGCACAGCCATTTGCATAAGCTGCCTCAACCAACTTCTCTATTTCAACAATGGACTGTGGAAGAGGATATAAACCAGGAGTGTCTGGCTGACTGACTGCAAGAAGTTTAAGCCCAGATTTTACACTTTCTTTGTTTCTCTGTGCTTGCAGCAGTGAATTGAAAGAAGTCACATAAGAGGATATGACCAAATGACTGACATCAATGGCTCCTTTGTGACCAGGTCCTGCAGCATGAATTGGAATGAAGGTGAGAGAGGTCCAGCAGTATACCACCAGACATGATGTTGAGGTGCAGTCACACCATGTGTCAGTGGAACATCAAGCATATTGAAGATAGGGACAAGAATGTCATTCCAGACTGTTTACAAGGCAGGCTTTAAATGTCTTGCAATGTAGCTGCATTGTGATATTTGTGTGGCAATATTTGGTTGTTGAAGCAGATGCTTGGCTTCACAATTCCAGTTTCTAGATGTCACTTCTTGTACTTGCTGGAGAGGGCCATTGACACATGGCAAATACAAGTCCCAGCAAGTGTCAAGAGTTCTCTGATTTTGTACATAAAAATGCTATTCTCTAGGACTTTTGCAGAGGGTCTACTTAAATAACAATAAATTACCCAGTTATGGAAGTTCTATTCATTGGAATTAAAATTATCAAAGATCAGTAAGCTGAACCAAACCAGTGCAATTATGCAAAGTACACACACACAAAAACAAAACTGGGGTTT
>KN832993.1:201268-242755 GCA_000827315.1 Piloderma croceum F 1598
AGATCGTCTCAGTAAATGATAGTTGGCTCAAAATCAGACACCCGAGAACCGAAAGGGATCAGGAAAGCAATGTCCCGAAAACTTGAGATCTCATGTTCCATGGGGATAACAACAATGGAGAGCTCGGGGCGGTGATTACCGAGATTAATAAGTGTGTAGTCTCGATGTAGTCCAGTGTATGTGATTAACGATTCTCGATATGGAGAGGGCAAAGTTGCAGATATGGCGACAAGAGGAACGTGGTGCCCAATAAGGGCGCAAAGCATAATTAATCAAGTATAGGCAGGTCTCCAGGATGCTGACTCATGTACGGTATGGGCTTCATCAATAAAAATAGCAAGAAGGAGCCTCTGAAAAGTCTCAGAATGCAAGACTTCCGCAAACGACGATCCTTCAAGCATCTCCACACAAATGTAGATGATGCGATAGTCTCCCCGTGCAGTATTCTCGAGCACCCGTACATCTTTATTTTCGGAGTAAATAAAGGCAGATGGAATGTCAATATCATTCGTTCTATGAATTTTGTTAGCACGCGAATGGTACAATTAAGATTATAGTAGCTAACCGTGTCTCGCTCTCCACAACTAAACTTGTAAAAGGTGTAATCACCAACGATATTCCGCGTTTTTGAGCCAGTAAAGGTAGGACCCACAGCAATGATTTGCCGGATCCCGTAGGCGCGATCACGCAAGCGTCCCCCGCCTGTCCAATCACTATGTCTGCGCATTCCGTCTGAAATGGCCGCAACTCGCACCCCTCCGGCAGCCAGCATGATGCTTTAGCCTCCGCATTCCACTTTTCTTGTGAAAGGGGTTGCATTGGCACAATTATAGGGTCCCCCGATACATCATCAAAAGAGAATGGTCGCTGCCGCTTGTGACCACGGCTATTGAGTGCGTATGGTTTGTATGATGGCGTTTGAGGCTTCACCTCATAGCCATTGCGATAAGTAGTCGATTTTTTTGATATATTTGTTGTACTAGTCAATAGATGTTGTGGAGTAGTTGTAGCAGCAGTGAAAATCGAAGGCGGTCCGGGGGATAATATGTTGCGTGCAGGACTGACAGCGGCTTGAGACAGATTCCTCCGTGGCGTTGGAGGTGGTTTATTGCGATGTCGAGGGGGTGGCCACACAGGCGGGGGGTTGTTCTCTGACATCGTTGTGTATTGTTGCCCAGGGGTGTTGTCTAATTGGAAGCAGATCAAGGGCAGATAGAATTAAAAGCATAGAATGTTGTATTAGAGCTGTAAAAGCCTAGATTAAAGTTATATGCAAGACAGGAGGGTATAAGAGCGCGTAGGTACGGGGATTGAGTCGAAGTGAGAGCTCATAGGAGACGTGAAGCGCGGCGTACTAAAGTCCTTATTAGGCGGCCATTGGACTCCGACAGGATTCCCAAATTGGGATGTCACGAAAGCTTGGTCCGCCACCTCCGTTGAACAGCTACGCTTCTCGGACACAAGCCGTGTTCATCGATGCCAACCTCAACGGCTGACCTGCGAAGTTCCTTGGAGCGACACAACGCAGTATTCGAGTCTCTTCTGACCCTTATCCCTCCAAAGTACTACATTGTAAACGATGATCAGGCATGCAAATTTGCTCTGTTTATGCGTGCCCTCTGACATTTTGGAATTGTCGTTTTTAGGGAACTTCAAAATACCAGATAAACAGCAAAAAACAAAAAGCACCCAAGCAAGCTATCAAAGAGGCTACGAAAAAAGCCAAACGCGATAAAGTGAATTTTTAAGTAAAGGAACTCATGTGCTTGGCGTAGTCTGACTTCGAATTTTCCTTATAGTTCGACCCTGCCAATCATAAGTTTATTGCAGACAAAGGCAAAGACAGCTCTTCAGCGGATGATGAAGAAGACGGCGATGGAGAAATTGTGCCCATGCAGGAATTAGGCAGTATATCCGTCCTTCGTGAAAAATTGCATGCACGCATGGCTGCTCTTCGTCGTGGGGGTACAGACAAAGGTGATGGAGAAGCGGGGGATCGAGATGAGTTGCTTGAGGAGAGGAGACGGCAGCGGGCGGCTATGCGTGAGAAGAGACGGAGGGAGACAAAGGAAAAAATTCGGAGAGAGGAGGAAGCAAAGGGGAAGAAAGGGAAGGAGAAGGATTCGAGAGCTCAAGGACATCTGACAAAGGCATTCTATTCCCCCCCTTGTAACGGGATATCGTCTAATTGCATTTGCGATTTTTCTTCTCGCAGGCACAGCTACTAGTCCCAGACCAACCGTCCACATCAAAACCCACCTCCCACACAAATATCGCATTTTCAGCTCTTGCAGGATCCTCGTCCACTTCCGGGAAGAAAATCCAACAGCTCAAAGTCTCATCAAACCCATCGCAGGCTTTGGACCAACTCACAGCGCGGAAAGAGAAGTTAGCTGTATTGCCAGAGGAGAAACGGAAGGCTATTGAGGAGAAAGAGAAATGGGCGAAAGCTGAGGCGAGGATGGATGGTGTTAAGGTTAGAGATGACGAAGGGAAGTTGAAGAAAGCTATCAAGAGGAAGGAGAAGGAAAAAGGGAAGAGCAAGAAAGTTTGGTGTGTATCACTTGGCATCCTCCTTTCGCATTTCTCGCATTTCCCGTGTTGTGTGATCTATTTGACTGACCGAGTTTCACCGTCTAGGGACGAGCGGAAAGAACAAGTCGCGAACTCGATGGCCGCGAAGCAAAAGAAACGATCTGACAATATTGCAATGCGTAATGAGCGCAAAAGCGATAAGCGGAAAGGAATCGGGAAGAACAAGAGCAAAGCCCGACCAGGGTTCGAAGGCAAGTCGTTCGGGAAGGGCGGGGGCAAGAGCAAAGGAAAGGCTTCAGGGAAAGGGAAGTGATCAAACGCCAAAACGCTACTTAAATCCTGCCGACTCATTACTTAGGAGCTTTCGATATTGCTTTCTGTTCCTCCATTATGAAATGCGTATATCTATAATAGACAATAATATATGCTATGCGTCTAACAAAAAATGTATAAAACCACCAGGACCACTGACGCTGAGAAGCGCCACATGGAAAGTGACGACCGTCTCGACAGAGGTCGAACTTGCGATAATGTAGCCTACATAAACAAAACTCACAGACATACACTTGTATCGAGTCACGTGTGCGCGCCTAAGTCCCGTCGTCGTGTGCAACGATGGACGACGAAGTGATAACCATCTCCTCCGGCGACGATGACAACGACGACGGCCCCTCTGAGATCACTCGCCGCGACATCCTCGCCCCCATAATTACCGGCGTAGTCGACGCCCTCGGTGGCTTCGAAGGCACCCCGCCCATCTACCGCCTCGGCGACTCCCTCCTTCCCTGTCTCTCTGACCTCAAGAAACTCTGGCGCAAAGACGACACTGACGACGACAGGACATGCGCCCATATATTCTGGGAGACGAGGGTATTGCCAAATGATTTGGTCCCCATCTTGCTTGTCGTCTGTCAGGGCGGTAATGGCAAAAGCATAGCGGCGGAAGATAAGAGAGCGATAGCCGTCGCTGATATATGCTGTGCGATGACATGGCCAATAGACATGGCCGAAGAATTAAAGGAACTAGACGAAGAATTCGACAAAGGGGTCGACTTTACCCAACTGCTCTACTCTCATCTAATATACAAAGCCGCCCTCCTGCGCCCAGGCGTGATCTCGTCCCTCTTTGCCCTCCTCCTCCCGCCTCTCTCCAAACCGCTGAAGGAACGTACCCCACGCGATGGCCAAATCATCAACCTAATTCTCCACCTGATCCGGAACCTCGCGTTCATACGCGACCTACCACGCGATGTGCGAAGCAGCGCGGACCAGGCGGAGCTAGGCAACTTACAAGGAAAGCTGATACGACAGCTGGAGGAGACACATTTCTTGGAGCTGTTGTTGGTGCTCGCTGCGAATAAGGATGCAGATCCTATGTTCAACAGTTGGAACACACTCGTGTTGGAGATTTTTTATTTGCTGATCAGGGGTGTTAGGCCTGGTGGACTGTGTGTTGACCTTACCAAGGTGTGTATCGCTACTATGTGATTTTCACGCGTCTTTCTTGGGATATTGATACACATTTTTGTTTCCTTTAGCAACCCATGGAAAATCTACATCGACTCCTCCAAGCTGAGGAGAAAGTCCGTCGAGACACAGCGCGCAAAGCGTCCTCCCGACACTCCCGCTTCGGAACTACCATCTCCGTCTCCCTCAACCCCAACAAGAAACCCGCAGTTCCCATCCCCGACCCTTCCGAACCCTCCGAACCTCCGAACCCCAACCCGTCTGCCTCTCAATCCCAATCCCAATCTCAACCATTTATCCTCCACCGCCAATCAGCCCTCACATCTTCCCCAGGCGCCATCCTCGACTTCCGCAAAAAAACCAAATCCAGACCCTCACATGCGCGCGTCGACGACCTCGGCACGAGTGCGCGAGAAGAGGACAATTTGGGGATGGATGCTAGGGCTGTGTTGAGAAGGTTTGCGGTCGAAGTTGTTGGTGGGGGGTGTTTCAATCGTGAGTTTTGGTGTTTATTATTTATTTATTATTAAAATCATTAGCTGGAGGTTTTGCATGCTCTACGTGTTGATTTTGGGCGTCGATTCATCTTACACTTCTTTTTTTTTTTTCTTTCGACGCGTCATTTTGTTACGAATCTTTCTAATGCATCCCTTTATCAGCATTCCTCTCCGCCCTCCTAAAAGACATCAAATCCGAACGTCCAAAAATAACAGAGAAGGATAATCTCAGGTTATTGTTCGTTACCAAGTGGTTTTTGGAATTTTTCTTGGCTTCTAGGGCCAAAGCCTCTTCCGCTGCATCGAGTTTGGGTGTCAATGCTGTAAAAAAGAGAGATGGAGAAACGGAGAGGTGGGAGTTTGGATTGATTGCGGAGGTGATTGAACGTGGGTGGATCGTGTGGGTGTTGAAGAGGATGCGGGAGGCTGTCGAGGAAAAGGTACGCGTCTGCGCTTTCCGTTGATATATCTTCTCATAGGCGTTCGACTGTTGCAATTTCCGTTGACAGCCCAAACAATGGACGGAACTCCAAGCAGGCATCGAATGCCTCACCCAGCTCCTCCTGCTCATAGACGCAATGTCGACCTCTGCCTCCGAAGACGACGCAGAGGCAGAAGCGGCCCTGACCCTCCGCCACCAACTGATCTACAACGGTGAAGTCCTCGACATCGCCCTCGATTCCATCCGTTCGTACAAAGAGGGAACACAGTCGCTTGCGTACCTCGATTCTAGTGTTTATTTGGCGTGGGCTCTGTTGAGGATGTTAGAGAAGTGGGGGAAAGGTGGCGGTGGTGGGGAAGAAATGTATGTCAGGAAAAAGAAGACGAAAAAGAGGAAACGGAAGGGCGTTGGTGAGGCTGGAGAGGGTGTACCCGATGTAGAAGAGGTGGAGGTGGAAGAAGAACACGAGGAGGTCGTGCTTGAGACTATGTTTACTTTTGAGGCGTTTGAGATGGTCTGTGTTTCCTTTTTCATTACAACTTTGCTCTCTAAGCTAATTCTGCTTTCCTTTCTTTCTTTCCGCTTGTATCAGAAATTCGCGAACTCGGAGATTACTCGAACGCTCCTTGTGTATCTTGCACGATACAAGTCGTTCGAGTCATCCGATAACATGAAGCGTGTCGTTAACCTCATGCATCGGCAAGCAGTCCGAGCCAAAGCTGAGGGATTGTTTTTCAACGTACGCTCTTGGATTTTAGTTTCCTTGCACCAGCACATTTAATCTGGGTGTTGCTACAGGTATCGACTTTGAACTTGTTCAAAACCATCCTGGACGACCAGAAGTCCTTGCCGCGCGACCAGCCTCACAAAGACCTGATTAATCTGATCAATTTCATTTTACGGAAATTCTTTAAATCGTTAACGGAGGAACCATTCCTGGCCGTCGAGGTGCGCTGTCTTCCATTCTTTCGCCTCTTCTTGCAATCAGTGATGCTATAAAATTGACACTATACAAACCAACAGGCATTCTTCCCGAAGAACCGAAGCCAATGGAAACAATTCTCTTCTTGGGAACCTGAGGAGAAGATTAAACGCGAGCGGGGAGGACAGATGGTCGAGGATACTCGCTTCCCTCCTGATGTACAGGTCAAGAAAGGGTTTTCTTGGAGCGAGCAACTGGGCATTGCTATAGCTGCCCTGGTAGAAGGTGGGGAGCAACAGCTAGTTGACTGGGTCAAGGATGTGGGTTCTCTTTCTCACACTTTCTGGGGAATGTCGATTTGCTAACCATACCATACCTTGGGATTGTATAGATCTTAACGTTGGTTGTCGCCCAGAGACAGAGACAGATTGACGAGGTAGATACCAAGCCGATAGACCACGACGAAAGCATCGAGGATCTCACAACACCCGACCCAGATGATGTGCCTAAACAGGGGCCATCAACGGAGGCCATGTCGAAGATGACAGACTACAGTAAGAATACAATCAACCTCGACTCTTCTGAAATCACTAATGAGTATGGACTTCAACAGTGATACCATACATCAGTGACGAACAAGCTGACGCTGCTACGAAGAACCCGCAGCTAAAGCTCGTCTTCAGACTCATCAGTTTCTTCATTCTTGACGAAGGTGAGCACACGAGAACAAAATAAATAAATAATATGGCCTCGTTAAACTAATAGACGTCGATAGATGCTGATGAACTGGAGTGGTACGTTCCCGCTGCGATCCTACCAGCGGAGCTTCAACGCAGCTTGAACGTGATCAATCAATTTCTCCAAACGCCCCTCGACCTCGGAGGGAAGAAAGCTAAAGAACTGCTTTCGAAGAAGGCTAGAAGGCGGCGTCGTGCGCGTCGTTCTCCATCTACCTCTGACTCAGATACGGACGTGGATGAACCAAAGCAAAAAAAGAAGCGCGAAAAGAAGCAGAAAGAGAAGGAGACGTATAAATCGGCTCAGTTTATTGAGGATAGCGACGAAGAGTATGGGGATATGGATGCCTTCCTTGAAAAGGAAAAACAGCTGCGAGAGAGGACAACTGCAAAGGCTGCTGCCGAGGGTAACACACTAGGGACGATGAAGGCTACTGGGACTAAGAAGAGACGGAAAAAAGATGGAAAGGGAGGAAACAAGAAGCGGAAGGGGGAGCCTGATGTGCAAGAGGAGAAGAAAGCAGACTCCGATGACAGCGATATTGGGGTTATTGGCGGACTAGAGGAGGAGGATGCCCCTAATACCGTTGCAACACCAAAACAGAAGCCACGACCAAGACCACGACCGAAACCTCGTGTTAAAAACACCGATGCCGCTCCCCCACCAGGCTCTCCGGACGTCAGCGCTAGTAAACCCTCATCGCCCGATAGTAACAGCGCGGGTCTGTCATCTATCGGCACTACGAAGAGAAAATCTCGCATCGTGATCTCAGACGACGAAGAATGACATGTATATTATCAGATACACGACAGTGATTGAATTTGTTGCTTTCTTCTGATAGCTTTTGGATAATGATTTACTCTCAAAGATCCAACCATGCTAAAGATGCCAGTGATTAAATATCGACACATCCATTACTGCATCTTTTCGTCCTGTTAACGTGACAGAATATGGTGTACCCGATGAGGTACGAATCCAGGACGTTGCACAAAAGCCCAAGAGCCCTTTTACCCGTGATCTCCGGTCCGACTTTCAAGGTAACAAGTAATTGTGCTCCGAAGGTATTCATGTCGACGTGATCTCCTTGAAGTTGAGGTCAAAACCAGTCGGATCCAAGAGCCACTGGAGATCGCTCATGGCTTCCTTTCTCCGGTCGATTTGAGTTTCATTTTTCGCAAGTCCATAAAAAGTGGTTTTGGCAGATGCCAAACTTTATGTTGCTCTGCATTTCCTAACCGTTGTCAGGCAACCTTACATGACATTAGCAGTTTTTGCCCAAAAGAAGCCGAATCAGTCCCGTTCCGCTCTTGCAAAAACATGCAATGTAAATGTTGGTCAAGACCCGGCTACGCACCCGCGACATATAAATGGCTGGCTCGAACAATGGATGTGGTTAACTCCCTTCGGCGCATATTTATATGATCATATATTTGCTATTCTTTGTAAATATCGTCTATCCTTTGTGATTACCGCCCACCAATTTACAATGCGCTTCACATCGACCTTTATCACTTTCATTGGGGCTGTTTGCGCTGCATCAGCGTCCTTCGTTCCTCGCCAATCCTTTCCTAGTAATTTCCTCATATGCTGCGGCCCTCCATTGTGCTAATATGATCCACCTTGTAGACTGCGCTATCCCTTGCCTGCAGAATGCGGATCTGGGCTCTTGCAGCGCGCAGGACAACGTCTGTCTCTGCAACAATCAAGCCTTCATCAATAGTACTACCACCTGCATCGAGAATTCATGTTCCCCTGACGACCTCGCAAGTGCCGAGGCGGAAGCGGACGCTATTTGTGAAAGTGTTGTATGTCCTTTTCGCGTATCTTCTGTGCTGAGGTTGACGAGCGTTAAATAGGGTGTGACCCTCGTAGCGAGCGCGAGCGCCGCTCCTGCTTCCTCGACTTAATGCTAAGCTGGACTAGTCCTTTTCTTGGTATTTGTAGTGGCCTGTAAACATATTAGTATTGACAGACTCAACCGGTATGTACGCACCAAAAATTCTTCTAAGCTGTTGAATGAATCATTGTTCGTGGGGATTTCTCGTTCGTCATTGAAATGTATTTTCAAAGTTACGGCCAAAGCCACTGTCAGGCCGTGAAATGATATACGCAATGCTAACTCTGCGTGATAATATCACTGTATAGGCACACGCTCCCACTTGCAAGACCGAAAAGAAATTAGAACAATTAGAATGACGCTACCTCTTTAGATGATGCACGGGATTCGTGAGCCACTCCAAAGTCCAAGCATCCTGACAGCTGGTTTGGTTATTTCATCTGATAGCACGAAAGAAAGGTCAGAAGCTGCGGCTGTTAATCACTGATACTAACCATTACTATTTGATTCCACAGCCATTATTCAGACAGAGATACTCGGTCCGAAAACGAAGGATGAACAGTATATAATCCACTGTTGTTGGAAGTCGACACTGGTGAATCCGCTGTGCTTCGGGTGGCCGCCATCACGGGCCTCGACTCGCGGACTAAAGGACATGGGGTCAGAACTTGTTATTACTGCTGCATCTTCGAATGAGAAAAGGGCTCGACCGACTTCCCCCACAATATGTAAGTGGCATAGTTGGAAATGCCTAACCCCAGTCAATTACACATCAAAATACCGTTCAACAAACTCTCGTGCTTGAAAGGGAAAGCTACGGAGCGTTAACGAGGCAATCATAGCTTGAAATCACATCCGCGAGAAACGTATGACGGTGTCTGCAGCAGACATCCGGACCATAAGACTCTGCACTGGCCGCGCTGCTCAGCAAGTCCGCGTCGAGAAAATATCTTGCATCAGATTCAAAGCCGTAGGCTCAGATGAATCACATATTCAGACTCCTATGGTATGGAATGTCGTGGTCGGTATGTCCATGAAAGATGTCACCACCACCAGAGCACCTCAGATCTACGATTACCTCCAGGACATGACTGTTTTTCTTTGCAGCAGAGATTTTGATGTGTCATCCTGGAGACGCCTTTGATATTGTTGGAAACGGGGAAAAGCCTAGGAAGGATCTCCATCTTCTCCCATCGACCTGCACTGGAACATCGTGTTGTCTGCTTTGTGGGGCAATAAGGAGGCGACTTATCTGTGCGATGTTGAGAACATCCATGTTTTCCAAAGCCTGCGGCATTACAGACCTGGCTAATGACGAGGAAGCTCCCGTAGGACATCAGGCTGGGGATCGTAATATGGGAATAGCGCGGGCATTCCCCTAGGGCTTACCCAAAACCTTATGTTCGCTTTCATCGTCCTCTTATAGCGATCCAATATAGCCTTCATCACTCCTTTCCTGTCGTCAGCGAGATTTGGTAGTAGCTTCGCCCGCTGGGTATCATTCTCCAGGAAGAGATATTGAATGAGGTAGGATATATCGATGTCGCCATTTCCTAAAAATCGTGGAGCATAGGGATGGTGGTACAATCGTGGATGCCTTGATAGGCAAGCGTCTATATATCGAGCAATAGTGGGGATGTAAACAGAAGTTCGGTGTGGGCGAATGAGAGAGGGGTTTTGGTCAGATCTCTCGGTGTGAAGGTTGTACCGGTGTCAGACAGCAGCACTGGACGAGTGCTGTTACTGTCGGGAAAGGGGTAGAACGAAGATTCGACAAGGACAGGATTCCATGCGCAAACGTGACACAGAGGCACTTCACAAAGATCTCCATCAACTGCAAGTCCAAACAGATTCTCTGGATAGAGATTGATGTAGAAATGTTCGTCAATTCCCTCGAGCCGCGGGACTTCAGCCTTACGAAAGGCCTCATGGAGAGGTAATTACACGGAATGTCTACCTGCGCCCGGACGCCAGGGAGCATTGCGCAATAGAGTGATGTTGCCCACATTAACAGATCCGAGTCCTAATGTTATGAGGTGAAGGCTATGAGTCTTCAACTTTAGGAGCCAACGTACCTCGTTTGTCATCAACCCTACAACCATCCACGGTAGAACTAGGTCACCAATGAGCACAACCAGATGGTTATGATTGTCTAATATCGTCCAAAAAACTGACTTTGTGATGATCCCATAGCATGTGTGTTGGTGCTGGAACATGTTGTCGTCTGGGCTTCGAAAATTACATACAAATCATCCGGTCATGCAAGCTTTCAAAAGGCGATTTTTATAGTCTCCCTAAAGCCGAGTAGACAACGGTTGAACCTCCGTGCCTCCAGATAGCTTTGATGTATAGAGAAATTGCCCGCAGAGCTTTTAACCACATCCGCTTGACTCAGACGTCCGTCGGGTTAATCTGGGTGCTTCTTATCAATGGCCCTAGTAAACCTGACAGCGGAAAGCCAAATTGTTCGACTCAAATTACAATATATGTCCACTCGTGAATCGGTCATGGTTCCCCAACAGATTTATAGCTCCAGTCAAAAACCACGTTTGAAGACGGCCGAATTCTGGGTATTACAGTGAAGCCTTTTTCACGGTCCAAATATTAACGACGACCAATGATCGGAAGGATGGAGTACAGCCCCTTGGGCCGAAGATGGAGGAGGATCTGTGGAGAGACAGGGTTCGGTGGCATTACGTGTAAGTCTCCCAAAGGCAGAGCGCGATATCACCCTTTCAACAGCTTTCAACCTTCGTGCCTCAGGATATTCGTGATAGGCTAATGAACTAGTAGTATGTACGCACTCTGAAGTTTATGATACTATCTGGGTATATATCCACCATGATATCAACGACACAAACAGCTCACTAGTTTCAAAATTCGCGCGTCCTTGTCATGAGCAGAGTAAATACATCTTGCTCTCTGGAGACTACCGGTCGCTCGGTGGGAGCGGCCACGAACAATGTACCGTAGTAACTTGGGTTGTATGTCGGCCATCTCGAGGCCTGCCTTTTTTGCCACTACATACTTAAGACCGATCATTGGAAACCTCCTTGACATGCCATCGACGTTCCAATAGTACGCGGATGATGTACATGTTAGTTACTCTGGTTTTGATGCTGAATTCAATGTGATATTGAATACCAGTGACTGAGGTTTTAGGGAAAAGTTTCTTATACTCGGCTCCTCCAAAGTAACCAACGATCTTTTGGCAGAGTGTTCAATCATATATTCAGGTCGAACGCAACAACCTGTTGCAGAGCTGTAATTGATTTGTCTTGGATTTATCTCTAGCACTTTCCTTGCAAAATCTGACAAAATGAAATCAACATGGGTTCAAGGTTGGACTGAGTAAAATCTGGCCGCCCAGTCATACGGTCCAAGCTAGAGGCGGGTCCACAACTTGTCCGCTTCCACACCGATGTCCCAACACACTTTTGTTAGAGCCCATCGTCGAATGTTTAGGGCCCGACCACTTTCCTTGTAAATGCTCTGCCATTTCGTATGTGCATATTAATCCTGTCGAGATTGTGTCCTGAGTACAATATTCCAGTGAAATATGTACCTCGGTGGTTTCCAATACCCACATCGCTCCAGTTGAATGGAACCGCAATGTCTTGCGTCGCGACTGAACTTTTCGACAGTCTACCAGAAGGGGATCAATGGGCTGAACAAGAACAAGTCGTCAAAGGTTGTGCAGCCTCAGAATACGCCGGTATGTATGTCGTCATTTCAGATGGTGCAAATACCCCTGCAATTGTATCCACAGGTGGATCCAACACAGTAAATTGCACATTCCTCATCCCACGGACCGAATAATAATACACGATCTATTCGCAGGTCATCTCGCCTGCTCGTTGTTTTACGCTTGCTATCGCAATGTACCCCGATGTTCAGAAGACGGCTCAGGCTGAAATCGACGCTGTCGTCGGACGCGATAGATTGCCTGATCTTGACGACATAGACTCGTTGCCGTTCATCAACGCTATAATAAAAGAAATTCTCCGCTGGCAACCTGCTGTTCCGTTTTGTGAGTAATCGGCTGAGGCGACTTGCCTAAACTGACTGGATGTTTGTCCATAGGTGTTCCTCACCGCTCCACGCAGGATGAAGAATACGACGGTTTCTTCATCCCGAAGGGCACGAATGGTGAGTCACGCATGATACGTCAATACCAGTAAATTAAAGAATCTCTTCATTTCAAGTGATGGGAAACACTTGGTATGTTTGGTACTCCCTTTCCTTTCGCAGCCAATACAATAATACGACGTCTTGAGGTCCATTCTACATAACCCTGATGTGTATCCTGAGCCGGAAAAGTTTCGCCCACAGAGGTTCTTGACGGATGGTAAACTGAACCCAGACATCAGGGATAGTGTGGCAGCTTTTGGATATGGTCGCAGGTGATCCTATTCGAACATAGCGTGCGCCACGACGGATTTGACAGAATATGCCCAGGCCAGTTCATGGCTACACAGTCGCTCTTCCTTATATTCTCGTCTATACCATCGAATTTCAATATATCCCCTCCGTTGGATGAGTTCGGAAATCCCACCAAGTTGCGACCTGCAATGCTGTCGGGTGTGCTTTCGTAAGTGACACTTGTATTGATCTCACGATGGGTCTCATATTTTGGAAAGAACCCCTTCCCCCTTCAAATGCGTCATCAAATCACGATCAGATGCCGCTGCGGCTCTGATTCGTGAATCTGTCAATGCAGCTAAATCGTAGGGAATGGTTACGGTGATACTTCCTATCCTTGCAACTTAGAGAGCCTAACCCTGTCTCATGCTGTTCGTCCATATTTGTGGCTTCTGCCATGAGCTCTCTTTGATTGACAACTATGATTCTAGTCACCTAGAGTCAAATCAGCACACGAGTATGTCTTGCCTTGTCCCTCAAATGTCTAGTCGTTTGAATCCAGCTGTCATCAGATTTTCATGACCGTAACAAATTCCACTCTAAGGTTATGCCTAATCGTCCGCTCTTGAGAGATTGCCATGACCATCATCCGAGACAGCCAGAACAGTTGGCCCTTGTCATATATCCCTACCTGCTGACTGGAGAGGATAGAGCCATGGTATCAAATCTGAAACGGCACTTCCATTCATACGTCGTCAACCCAAGTAATCTAGATCTGGGGCTTGTTCTTCCCGTAGTGAGGGCGGGCACGTGGCCAACGAAGTGCAAGTTATCAGAAGCTTTCGGCGTCTTACGAAAACGTATAATGGAAACTTGACGAATTCAGATTTGCACCATATGTTCTTAGATCACAGAACACTTGTGATGATACCGCACCTTATGGCGAACACATGTGGTAGAGCATTCGTAACACTCGCGACAACAGATCAGATATGAGTGTTTGATTTGCTTGGCATAGCATAGGCTGAATAAATGCATGGCGGACATGGAAGGAAAGAGACCACCGTAAACGACCAGATCCAGCGAATGTAACCGTCTACTCGGCGTCCACGACCACAGTTTGAAGACCCTGTAAAAACGTAAGAATGGGGGGTGCTGTGGGTGGACTATGTGGACGTACTTTGAAAGAGGTTACAGGGACAAAGGAGGCAAAGGTGTAAAGCTTCTCCTTGGCGCTTTCATCGTCATTACGCCTGCCTGTATCGCATATGCCACCGAATCAGTTTCCATACACTTGATTAATGAACCCTCCAGACAGTAACTCACGTTCAAGCTTCACTCTCAGCCGATGCGGTACAGACTTGACACCTCGTGCCCAAATCTGTTGATTCAGCTTTGGGTCCAGTCTAACGTCGCCTGTGCCCATCGCTTTCTGCGCAAACTCAACGATAGATTTGACGGCCCATGGGGCCCGTTTTTTGAAGGATCGGCCATGTACGAGTTTATGTAAGTGGATGGTGTATTCGCGGGTGACAACGTCTTGGAGGGCAGAGCGTGTCTTACCGCCAGACTGGAGCATATTTGTTAGTAACAGTTCTTGGTGCATCGAGCGCAAGATTGGTTCAAATTATACACCTTTTTTGTGCCTTTCGTGGTAGGGGCCTGGTGAACAGATTAGATGAGCATGCCAATATTTACGAAGCATAGCGACATACCATGTCTTGAGGATGTTGACGTCGTTAAACGAAATAATCGATGGAGTGGATGGGAAAAAGAGCCGATCAACTGTATAGTTGAATCTGTGGCTGAAGTGGCGCAATCATTTGGTCCGCAAATATGTGCAAACACTCGACAAGCTCGAGGACGAAAGCAGATGCCGTCGTCAATGTGCCTGATCGAGAGGCCCTTGTATTTCACCTGTTTGTACTATCAAACAGGGTTTCCCTTTGTCCTCGAATGCTCATCCCGTTATCTGTCGCACTTATTACCCTGAGCTAGAGAATATCAGACTAATGGCGGCTAATAACGGATAACACTACAATTTTTTAGGAACTTATCGTCTTGCACTATTCTCCCGTCAAACAGGAACAGGTCCCGGGAGAACCAGTGGGCGGAAGTATAAAGATCAGCTAGAATACGCCCGTTGCAGTCGTTATCTCTTCATAAGAGTACCTCTCTATTGGCCTTTATTCGTTGCCAACACATTCACTCTCTTACTCTCTTTATCCATTTCTCAATTTGCAATGCGCTTCACATTAACCCTTGTTGCCGCTGCTGGCGCTTTCTCTGCTGCGACTGCCTCTATCTATTCTCGTCAATCCCTTCCGTGTACGGTCCAGTATACTTCCTTCTTTATATTGCATATTCACCTAGTTTGTTTTGCAGCTTGCGCCCTCTCCTGCATGGAGACCGCCAACTACGGCAGCTGCAGCCAACAGGACAACGCCTGTCTCTGCAGGAACGCACAATTCGTCAGCAGCACTACCGCCTGTATCCAGAGCGCGTGTGACGCCTCAGACCTCGCAGCAGCTGAGCAATATTCGCAGGCTCTTTGCGATGCTGTTGTACGTTCATTTTGCAAATTATTTGGCGCTATATACATGTTAAGGGACATTCATAGGGCGTGACTCTCACAAGTTCTGGTACCGCGGCAACAGCCACGTCCACAACACCTTCCAGCTCAAGCACCGCGTCAGCTTCCACGTAAGTCGCATATTTCATCGTGATTTCGGGTCCAAGCTAAACAGAATCCCACTTGCAGACCCTCACAAACCGGCGCTGCCCTCTCAACCAACGTCAACACCCTCACCGGCGCCGCCGCTGTCGGCTTCGGCATCATCGCCCTTGTCCTTTAGTTTGGTGACTAGACACAGTGGAGGCTTTCTCGAGGTGACGGGTTATTTTATTCATACATTTACTTGCTGGGTTTTTGGTCAAAATTATTTATTTATTTACTGTATCTACCTAACATTTCTTTGCATATACCCACCTGTATCGAATATCGGGATGGAAAATCCAGTATAGTGTGCAAATGGAAACTAGTATGGCGTACTATCACCGTTGATTTGTCTGGGAGGAAATGCCAGCAACCTACATAAGCGTAACTTCTTAAAATCCTGTGAACCTTCCTTGGCAAGCAATATTCAATCCTTTATGGCTTTATGGAGCGTAAGAAGGTGTAAGAAATTTGGACATTGTCCGTGCGGTCTCACGTCTTGTACAATTACAAGACACAGGTCGAACTTCGAAGTCGCCGTGCTACGAGTTGGGAATCGGTGATCACACTAGTGATCTTATCACAAAGGAACGCCCTAGGAGAATAAGGGCGTGTATTTAATTTGCATAAGTACCGCGGTTGTGCACGGGAGAACTTGTTAGAGAGTGGCGTAGTAAGCGCTCTTGCGGCTGGTGGGAATGTATTAGTAATACTGTACAGTTGACCAAATCGTAGTGTGCAATTAATTATTATCGACGGCCGCCCTCAGCAACTTCAAGGAGGTGTGTTTCTCTTCCAGTTGTTAACGATGAATAAGCACTGACTAGCTCGATGCTGCACAGGTTATTTGCATTTTCGATAATGTAAGCACCGAATACTATTGGTTGGCTGGCTGGCAGCTGGTGCGGAGTTGGAAGTCCACAAATGATGCTGGGCAGGAGACACGAAAGAGCGTTGGGTCGGGTGTCGCAGATTCAAAGGGACTGGAGGGAATGGATGGGGAGTCGAGACGGATCAGGCTGCCAGCCAGCCATACCGCACCTTTCGCTGGAGTACTGAATACTTACATTATCTTCCTCAGATTCCACAATGGCCCAACGAGTTACGCTCCGCAAACGCCAGCCCTACAACACCACCTCGAATCGTCGCCGCGTCGTCAAGACGCCAGGTGGTAAACTCGTCTACCACCATCTCAAAAAGCTCCCCACTCAACCAAAGTGCGGTGATTGTGGAATTGGACTTCCTGGTGTACGTTCGATGCCATTTCTGCCGCTCGGAAGGATGTAATGTTAGGAACTAACGATGAAGTATGGTTGTAGATTCCTGCGCTCCGTCCTCGGCAATATGCCACTATCTCCAAGCGCCAAAAGACTGTTCGCAGGGCGTACGGTGGCTCAAGGTGCGGCGACTGTGTAAAGTCCCGGTATGTTGCTCGCGCAGCGTCTTTAAGCGTATCTTGATGTCTCACACGACTCCTCTTCATCATTTGCAGTATTTTGCGGGCATTCTTAGTCGAGGAAGCAAAGATCGTTAAAAGAGTGATCAAGTCGCAGCAGAAGCCGGGTGCGAAGTAAAATTACGGGGCTAGTAATGATGTTCACTTCATGGCGATTTTATCCATGTATCTATGTTCTATGCGATGTCATGATCATGTGCTTTCTTCGTCCGAACGCATATTGGTGATCGACTGTTAAGATATCCTTCAAGTCGCTTTAGCCTACAGCATGGCTGGGTGTTGGAGGAAAACAAATTAAATGTCCATTTGACATACAACAAGTGGCATACAGGTGTCAGTCAGTATGTCACGGGGCGACCAATCTAGCTAAGATACATGTAGAAGAGAAAGTCATTCATTGATCAGTCAGCGAGATCAAACATGGAATCTATCATGATCCCCAGCATCTGAGCCCCTGGTGCTTGTCCCCTCAAAATCTGAGAACGGATTCTCCTTGCTATCACTCTTGTCAGCGCCATCAACCTTAGATGTATAGTCCCCATGATCGTATCCAGGTGGCTTCCCCAGGTCGTCAGCGCTGTCGCCTGCGTTGAACCGAGGTGGAGGGCCAGGCGGCGGCGCGTACGCACTCGGGCCATTGCCGTATCCGAGATTGGGCAAGGATGCATTGTAGGGCGGGTTGTAGTGATCTGGATACATGTTCCCGGAACGCATTCGGTTGGAGGGTGCGCGGAAGGCATTGGCTGCGGAAGCTGGATCGAGGCATTGACGATAATATGCGATTGCAATTAACGAAAAGAGCATGCCGAGTAAGGTTTCAAGGATGAAAGAGACGATATTGGACCAAGAAGCATGATCCCAGGCGTTCTGGCAAAAGGAGGCTGCCTCGCTTTGCGTCAGCGTATCGCTGGAAGAGGATCCAAAGAAGCCACCGAATCTCTGGAGCTGGGATAAGTAGCCGTAGCAGTTGAGACCGTTGAGAAACGCACGATAATAACGGTACCACCGGTCGAAAGCGTCGTGCACTCCTTGATAAGGTCACCCTGTATTTATATCAACATTTAGTGAAATAAACACGAAGAGGGTTCCAGAGTGTCAGCGAACCTTATCAACAAAATGTATGACTATACCCATGAGACCAGCCGCTACCACCACTAGACAGGAGCCGACGGATGCCGTTGCGTATGCCATAACAAGCGGGAGTCGTTGCTATGAAACGTTTTTCGTAAGCTATGCACTGAGCCTGATCATGTATACTCACTGTAACAGCAGCAACTGTACCGAAAATCTCAATGACACAAACTATCGTGTATAACACGCCCAGTACAATGGAGAATGTGGCAAGTTTCGGAAAATGATCTGGTCTAGGCATCAGGATTCGGTTTGACAGCCAGGCTAGAGTGTACGTACTGTCTTTGTCAATGCTGACATCTTGAAATGAACTTATCTGTTGTTTTAAGGTTAGGAAAACCCTCTTGAGTTAAGAGCAATGGTACAAACAGCCCTGTGAAATTCTAATTTCAGCAACACTTAGCTGTCTTTGGAAGTACTTTCAAGACGCACCAGAGGAGAGTCCACAAAGCGCTCATCGCTCCAGCTGTGTCACGGGCATTGAAAACCTAGTCGAACAGGTAGAAACAGAATATTCACTCACACCCTATAACCATTGGTCTCAAGTTTCGGCCATAAACGGTTCTGACAAAGGACCGCGGTAGGCCTGTACGTAACACACGCAAAGGAGGTATCAATCAAGTCACATAACAGTCGACGATGATAGGTAAATGGAATAAATTATAAAAATTAGCTCCAATGTACTTGAATAGAAGTACCCGCCTAGTTGAAGTACTCGTAAGTCAGTGTTTACTCGTCTGTGCTTCGAAGTTACTCGCCTGGAGGTGGAGGTGGTCTTCGACCATCCATCTTGTCAATAATGTCGTTGTTCGTTCAAAAAAAATAGGTTGTGACAGGCTGTAGAACACGGAATAGAGGTAAGAGGCGGTTTATGTCGGAACTGAAAGGAGTGGCCTGCACAGCGGGAGACACCGCCACATTTCAGGCTATGTCGGGCATCACGTGGCATTTCTTGGTTACCCAGCAACAGTTGGTCATTGAACAAAATAAATCTGACACGATGCTGGATTTATACAATGCAATTTGGAATAAGGAGAGGTTTTGACTCGCTGGTCTGCGAGCCACACTGCTTACTGCAGAGTCACCGAGATGGCCGATTCTTTGAAACACGGGTATTTCGGTCGTATTAATCCATGATGTTACCAATGGTCAGAGAACAACTGATCAGTTAGCAGAGACGCTGTGACAACACCCAGTGTGTTAAGTATAAACATTTGAAATGCAAAGGCAGCACTGTCAACATAGATGTTTAGTTTTGCTAGCAAGATAAGGAATAGATTAGGGAAACAGGAGTCCGATGCTACTGTGATTTCAAATAGGTAGAACCGGTAAGAAAAATACCAGGCAGATGTCCTGCCTGTGTTAGAAAAGGCGCCACCCTAGCTGGTACACAGATCCATAGCTATCGGTTGGCATGCGTACCAGAATGATAGTGAATACCATCATGTTGATCTCACTTGGCATACAGAGCGCGTAGAGGAATAATATCCACAATGGCCAACGTCTGCAAACTTAAACGGTAGAAACACCAGATCTGCGATTGCACAGATGAAGTAGGGCGTCAAGACGAATTCGAAGGCCGCAGACGATTATTTGAAGAATTGTAAGCAAGCGTACGGTCCAACACGACACAAAAATTCCCAAGAGAGCAAAAGAAAGACAAACTCCTCGTTTAGGCCCGTGCAGCGTTAGTTTAACGACACTGGTCCAAGTGACGACAGCCTTCCTAGTCTGGTTCTCCGAGTCGCATTCATAACTCTCCGACGCGTCGTGGTGGATAGGTATAAACAACCTCGGGGTTCCATACTTACCTGTTTACATAGCCATCGGCTGTGAGTTAGGAAATGCCATCACGAAAGGCAAAAAACCGCAAAGGAGCAGCTTCTTCATTAAACGCTGAACACAACCAAAGACCGGTCTCTGGGTTCTTCCCTTTTGCTAGATATGTTTCTGTCGTCGGCGTCCATACGACTCTACTGGCATTCGTGGCTCTTTTTCTGCCCCGTGTTCCTCGGGATCCTCTCCGTTCACCGTCACCTTCACCATTTCTAGAAGGCTTAACTCGCGACCCCGTGTTGACTGTTATGTGGATTTGCGCAGGTGCAATTCCACTGCAGGGGTGGTGGGCAGGGTGGGTGAGAAAGTGGTGGATCCAATTCTCCATCAAAGGAACGGACGCGGAGAAGAGGTTGGAGGAGAACGAGAGGGATAGGAATAAATTTTCGGCAAGTAAAATTTGCTACGACAAACTATCTTCTCTTAACACGTTGCTTTATATTAGACACTGAAGAATGCTTGGTTAGCCACTGTTGCAACCTCATTTGTGGTTTATGCTGTCGTGGTGCTTTTTGGCGCTCCATTACTTAGGCTTGTTCCCTTCCGATTTGCCCTCACGCTTTGCTCATCACTGCTCACAGTCACCATCTACACACGTATCTTCTGGCATGTCTTGTGTCTCTTTTGACGGTGTTTACCCCAGCATATGCTCTAGGCATACCTCTATTTACCTCCGATTCAAAATCACTCTCGACTAGACTAACCTGGACACGGCTGTTCGCGGAATTATCGTCAGTCCATCCGATCAGTCGGCGAGGTCTTTGAGATACTGATTGGATGTATAATAAAGTCCAAGAACATCAGTGGAGAGAGCCATAGTGTATCCGGCTATTGGTGCAGCGCTCGGATGCTGGACTGGGGCGTTCCCTATGCCGCTTGATTGGGATCGTCCATGGCAGGTTTGTTAATTCTATGCTTTATGAAGTGTTTTTAATAATTGAATGTCTCAGGCTTGGCCTTTGCCTCCCGCTTATGGTGCTACCTTAGGGTACATACTAGGAGCACTGGGGGCCGTCACGGAGAGTTCGCTACTGCTAGCAAGTCGCCGATCGACGCTGTTACGTAGTCTGGAATAATAGGTGACGCCTTTTGACCTGTGATATCTTGTTCTGTCGTAATGCCTGTCCACAAATTAACGGAGGTTTAATATATAACACGGAGCAGGGAACATACCCGTCAAGACGAGCAAAGTTGCTAATCCTCCATTTTGGCCAAACAATATATCAGTATTCAGTCTGTCGCCAACCATGATAGTTCGCTTGGGATCGAAATTGACCCTGTAGATTCATCATGAGCATCCTCGTCTTGTAGACTACAGGGCGACCTACTTCGCCTTAATACAGTCTAACATCGTGCTAGCTGGCTTTCCGATGCTGATAGGATCTTTGTCTAGTGCGTATCTTAGCGGTGCGCTGATGGACCCGGCGCCAGGCAACAGTCCATCTGAGGTTGGGTACGTGCTATCTTCGTTTGTTGCGAGGAACTGACATCCCGGATTACGAGTAAGGTATTGGAAGGCCTTTGAAAGTTTTGTATAATTGATTTTCATATCGAGTCCGCATAGCACGGCCCCGACTTTGGTATCCAGGGTGAAATTTGCAAGAGAGAAAGGTTCGAGCGTGCAATCGGCTGGATCCTAGCAGGGAATAGTCGGCTTGGCTGCGAGAATAATGCAGATGGCTCACGCACCGTCCCTCCGACGAATGACACCCCTTCATCATGCAGCTCGTCCTCTATTCCAGACATTCCAATCACATAGACTTTCTGATCTTTTGGCAGCTTCATGACTGAGGATATATAAACTGCGGAAGCATATGCTGATCCGTAGATTTCGTCCTTATGGGTATATTGAGCATGAATATTGAACAGATTGCAATATATCTCACCACATGAGCCTCTATGCCGAGTCCATCGAACTTTGACTTGTATTTCTTACGTGACTTTGTAGCATTGTTGGTCACAAATAAGACCTTTTTCTCTTTGGACAATGTGAAATTCAAGGTATATCAAGGATGATGGATATCATAGCAGTCGACATACTTCGACTTCGCAACATATCTAAAGCCTCAATTGCTCCATCAATAGAATGATCCCCGGACCAAATGACGCCGTCACAGTCGAACATCCAGGTATCGTATTTTTCCAGAAGGTCTTCATAATCCTCGGGGGAAGACAGCCGGACGCTCATGTTGAGTTCGAAATCTGAGAAAGAGTCAGAACGAGCCAAATCGGGAGAATAGATGTCTGCCACAGCCACAGAGTGGCGTCGTTGAACGATATAAAATTAGGACACCACTACGAAGACATGAGTATCGAACACGACAGAAGCATACCGAAGCGCCTGAGGGGCCGTCCCGTTAAGCGCGATGAGTAGGTAGATTTCGCCATCACAGACACTGGTTTTACTATATGGAATTTGAATCTACAATAGCTGCGACCCTGGTCGAAGACCTGGATCTTTTATGTGTACTTGTTGAGATAAAAGACGTGGCGGCTACAATGCTGCGTCTTCCACGAACCGCATCCACGTAGCCAAAGATCTTCGTCGGTTAGATGGCATAAACAGAAGACCTGCTAGATCCGGGAGCAGCAAATCTGCTCCGCCCTATCTGCTCAACAGATAATTCAACGCCTCACGAACGTCGTTGTGACGGTGATGCGGCGGATCGGGGCGGTAAAATTGAAGACCCATAGCACATGATGCAATGTAACTTAGCTCTGTCAGCAGCCAGCGCTGTATGCATGATGGAGGAAATTCTCAGAAACCACGACGACCAGTATATCACCAGCACCGATGACTGTAATCTCGACCGGCAATCGGAGTAATGGGGTTTAGTAAGCTGTAGCTGGCAGACTGCGATACGCAGTGTAATGAGAAACTGAGTGACCGACACTAAGGATCAGGGTTTGCCTCCATGAAAAGAGGAGATCGACAGAGAGTTGACACTTAGTCCGTGTCGTACCGAAGATATGGAACATTTCCAATCTCCCAAGATGGTTAGAATGTTTGTCCAGCAAGAGGTTATACCATACTTGCGGTCAAATAAGAGTCAATCCAGGCGATGGCAGAGTCGCATTTCGCCTTCAGTGGGGTAATACTGCCCATATCATTTGCGTGATCTTGGCATGATAATGGCGTTTCTATTTGGCTGTTGGTCAGGCGCTTTGATAGCGCGTGTTGGATCGCTGGGCTATTAGAGGCAGCAGTTTGGTTCGATTATTGATATCGTGGCTAACAAAATGTCATGTGAGTTATGGTGAAATATTGACTCCTGTAAGTTATATGAGCATCAGAATCATCAGTATGGAATCTTCCTGGAGGAATAATCATAAAAGTTTGGACGCCGGATTACTTGCGAGGAATTTGCGTCCGCCCTTGGATGAGCAATACATCCAAGGCATGGATCTTTTTACTTTTTACCGGAGTGCGAACAATCCGTTGAGGAAAACGGGCTTTGTAGGTCCAGATAGGCAATGTAGTATAAGTTTTAGACAGCGATCGTGGTTGTCTGCACGTTGCAGAAGAGCTTGACAAGAGACAATTCTGCCGTTGGGTCGCTGCAAACCAAAAAGACCCATCCAGAGTCAAAGAATCGCGGCGGAAAAGTTCCGTACCAAGATAGAGTCGAATATTCAGGCTCTGCGTCATGCCGCGCTTGTGCTCCAGGCTGGCAGTTCCAGGTCAAGAGTTAGACAGTCAAGGCACTGGAGCGGAACGCTGGGTCGCCTTTCGGGCGACTGGCCTAATATTTATTGTCGTCAATTGGTAAATAAGGAATGACCAGTGGGGGATATTCAATATCTTCTGTTGGGTATGACGCGACCCGTTTGGAAATTAATTGTGTAAAAACGTCATAATAGCAAATGAGAAGTGAGCCGTCATTACTGGCACGCGCCGTCTGCATGTTTTCCGGAACGTGTGGTTGGCGATAGCAGTAGTAACAAAGTCAAGTGGTTTTGCAAATACGGAGAGTGGAAGCGCGGGCCGAGCATGTTTACGTGCATCCAAGTCGATATCACAGTAAACGCAAATTTTCGGAGCGCCTTTCAGAGGCAAGAACGGCGTTGTGCTGTGTGTTTTAATCCGAGAGGGAAGTACCCTAGTCCTGGAATGACAGCGGCATCGTGCCCTCAGTATGAGGGGGAAAAATTAGCTTTGATGGTCCGATCAGGGGAGAACTTACGTTGTTGAAACAGAGTTTTCACGTAAGGTTCAGCAACCCGATCACGTTCTCGTTATTTCCGATTGATCAGTCAAAATTGGTTGTGTACGTACAAGCTTCGGAACGAATCGCGAGATCTGCTTCAATAAAGTGATAGGGCTACGATAAATAAAGCAGGATATAGAAGATTCGAAATGAACTCGGCTGGCTTGCAACACGAAAGTCATTGTTCAAATGCATTGCATGATAGCACGCGCGCACGAATTAATTGCAACGGATCTCATTACCACATATTCATAATTAAGAGCGATATTCCAACAATAATACAAATGAGAGTCAAAGGCTATGTGCTTCTAAGGTGTATAACTCTACAACAAGGACATATAAGAAAGCAAGGTGCAATAACAGAACAACAACAACAGCGGGGTATCTTCTAGCTGACGGTTGTAACAAATGAGAATACAGTCAGAGGGGTATCCTAACGGTGGTGGCCATGAGCACGTTCAGTGGTGTACGAATGCCAATCTGGTTCTTGGGTGGACTGAAATGGCGGAAGTGTGGTCGAGGGGTAGTGATTGTTGTGTGAATGACTATGGCGAGAGCCCTGTGTAACGAAAACAGTAGCATAAGCCAGATGCCAAAGCGGAAAAGAGGTTGCCTACCCCGTAGTGATCGTCCTCTACTTTGACAGAGCCATAATGGTTTGATAAGCGGTTGTAGTTTGTTAAAGCATGTTGTGTTGGGAGCGAAGGCAGTCGATGTTGGACAGGCGAGTGCGAAGGTGGATGCATTGTGCCAGGCTGCTGGTGGGTGAACAGATGATTGTTTGTCACTAGGATCCGATAGTTCTCGCGAAAATTACTCTAGGACTTGACGTCACTAGAGAAGGAAAAAACACTCGCCGAGAATGGTGGGCTTGATGTAGAGCTTGAGCCTGAAGGCGTATTTGGCATTTGGAATGCAGGTCCTTGCAAATTGAAAAGAGATGCGGAGGAACCATTTATCGACTGGTTGTCATATTGATGGGGTATAGGTTGCGGTATGCTAAGTGGCGGTGGACGGGTGACAGACTCGCTGCTATGATGTTGTTCATTTTGGTCCTGTGAAGACGAAATGGATCAGACCTGTTATCGAGTACTTTGCGGGCGCGACTGACCATGTATAAGCTATCCCCAACTTTTCGTTTTTTATAGTCGCGTTCATCACAGTCGCGTCCATTGTGTACTGTAGTTCGCCGTCCAAAGTCTGGAGGAGCGCGGCCCCTGGTCTGGGGATTTTCCGCAATTATGCGTCTCATTTCCTCGTTCTCTGCTTGAAGTCGCTCATTCTCTTGCTCCAAGTCGCGTATTTTAACAAGGGGAGGTGGTAGAGCTGCTACTTGGTCTGGAGAGTACTCTGATCGGATATCTATCAATAATGTAAAATTGGCAGCATGGAATACGCTTACCGAGCGCTGTTTGTAACTTTGTCACTGTGGACTCTAATTGTTCGATGTAAGCTTTTCGTTTGGCGCGATGGCGGGCTTGGGCCTTGGCGTTGCGGCTGCGCTCCGGCTTGTCCTCAGAGTCGAGATGTGATATTCTTTGTCCGTTAACCTGGGTCATGGACGACATGTAACGTTATAGGCAACGTAAAGGCGAGTGGGGAGAGTTGGGTCGAAAAAAATGATGAACTGCAACCACGCTCATTTGTATCGTATTGCCCCAGGCCGCCTATTGTCTCCGTCATGCCGAATGCGTGTTTCGCCTTATTCGCTTCCCTGTAATGTGGACTGGAAAAGTCCGACTTGGACCCACAGCTAGGCCTTATCCCAAATAACTGCCATCCCACCTTCACCACGCTTGCTTGTATATATCCACCCCTGCAACTCTTTCACTGAGTGGCCACGAAAAAGAAAGCTGGTTGTCCCCAACACCGCCTTATCCCCTTTGCTTTCCTCATCATCCCCGAATGAGCGGCTGTTGCATCCCAGTCTAGATCTGCGCCCAGTCTCCTAAAAATGCTTGTGTGCCTCAGGGTCTCTTTTTGTCCCTTCGTTGATCGGGGATCAACGTAATATACTTCCGCTTCCTGCAACGCAAATTCAATAACCTGTCTCGGACTTTAAATCTCCGACTCCGCGAAGGCGATATCCAATCTCAGCTCCCGCCACACTTTGCAGGGCAAAGCGCTTGCCAGGGCTGATAGCGCTCATCCACCCTTCTTGATGTTCTTCCCGTCAGATCGGCTGGCCTATGCCACCTCTCGGAAATCGTCTTCAATAGCTCTTTATCTACATTTGTCGCATGCATGCAAGGACTGATTACTTCATGATACTTAATATGTTTGCGCCTGCATGCGTTCACCATGCTTCAGTCATGGTCATTGAATTGTTCTATTTTACCTAAATGCGGTGCTCGCAATTGTACCGATTTTCGCGCCTGCTGGCAACATTCGACCAATGTTACCTAGGCTAGCCTTGAAAACTCCTTGATTGTCGCTGTACACGTGTGCACAACGTGTGACGATGGGTTCCTGCTTAATAGACCCTAAAATGTACACGGTCGCAGATATGCTATTGTTACTTGCGAACTTTGTGCTCATTCAGAGTCTTCTGACTTTGAAATTTACCACTGAGGCTTGGAAGCTATTGGAGCTTTCTAGTATCTACATAGTCACCTACAGTTTAAGCTAACTATGGTTCTACGTTTCTTCCAAAAAAGGGTATTGTCTGATGCACTGCATTTTGGGTTCTTCTATGAATCTCCCGGACAGTTCTGATGGAACTTATCGTTTTGTGGAATGACAGTATATTTGACACTTCTTTCTGCTGTGTACCTGAAACTATCGTCATGTGCGTTGACAATCTTAAGCTCTAGCCAAATATTGAGCGGTGCCTTGCCAGTCATTTATCGCAACTGTGGCGTATATTACTGAAACGATCACTTGTTACTTACTTGGTCGGTAAACTCCTTGGACCCTGAACAACCTTCAGTCTCGTATCATGACGACCAAGAAATCAGCCCCGCAAATTGGTCGTAACCGCCCAAGCCGCACAAATGTAGACCATTTTGTCTCTGCATCGACGAAGAAAATGGTGGGTGAGCTATGCAATTATGTTGGTACCCTAGATTCATCCCTTTGAAGTGAATTAAAATGTCAGCCACATGGTCGTACAAGACAATAACTCGTGTATAGAACGAATGACGTTGGTCGACACCGTAACCAGAGCAGTATGGAGTCCAGAGGCAAGTAGACAATAATATGTGGTCCAGCTAACACGAGCGCCGATAGCCTGAAGGAAAAAAAAACTGCTAATTGCGGAGAATATGGACGAATCTCACCTCGAAACCACGTCAAACCGTCGCCAAACAGAATGGAGAGGAAGTTATACATAGTAAGTCCACTAACTACTGAATTGTCCAGTACCCTTTATGTCCATATCCTATATCTCACTCGAACATCTCGATCATGCCAATACTCGCCTCGAGTGACTTGATAAATACTTGTACCAGCGGTGGGTAATTATTATCTCGTGCCTAACACAAAAGGCCGAGTTAGCAGTGAAGTTGAACTGCGATACGGTCCAAGGGAGTATCGAAGGAATGTGCGGATAGTGGTACGAATCCAAGAAATAGAACGACGTACGTTTCCGATTCCTTCAAAGTAGTCCTTCTTCAGGGCAGCGTTTGACGATATGCAGAGTGGCGGTAAATCTGCTTTGACGAGAGGAATGGATGCTATCAGTCGTGCTACGCGGCCATTACCATTCTATTTGAACAGAGGGTTGGTGAAGCGCAACGATGGCGGGATATACATCAGCAACATGTTCTACAGGTATGAAGATAATCGCACCTCGAAAGGGTGGATGGTGGCAATGACTAGATGGAGCCAAGAAGCCGATGCAAATGGATTGCGGGGCCAGTTTTTTAACCATTGCTGCGAAATCAGCAGTCGGTATCATATCAGCACAATCCGCCATATATGGCATCCCCCCAATACCGGGCAGTCGTTACGCACCCTCGCAAGATGGACAAACCGTCCGAGCTCACCAACAACATCGTCGAACGGACAAAATTGTACTCGTGGAGGCCCAGCAATGACAACATTTTTCTTGGTCGCCTGCCGAGTCAACATGACATTCGTATATTTTATTTCAAACTCCGTCGTGTGCATTTGCGCTTCCGTGATATGTCTTTGCCCCTCGAGAGCTGTGTCACCAACCACTTTTCGGACAATGGGAAGGATGTTGGCAGTTTTCATGCAGACACAGTGGAGTTCTAGGAGTAGGTCCACGGTCAACTTGGAGGGATCATGTGCAATGTTGAGAATCAAATCCAGTGCCTAGCGCAATGACGAACAGATATGTATGGCATACGTCAGAGTTAGGTTCGCGGTACTTAGGACACGAGGAATGAAGACTCACTTTGTGGGTATCTCGTAGAATGTCAATGATGATGGTTTTATCTTGCAACGCGCTGTCAGGGAGCAGCTCCACTTCTTCTTCCAGAAATCCTTCGCGCATCAGTCGTCTTACGCTCTACAAGTTGTGGCTTCAATTTGGGCTGAAAGCAGGCATACAGCCTCGAAGTTGACACACCTTGCTTGTAAGGGAAAAAGTTCGTTCCAACAAATTACTCTCGATCGCGACATGTCGGAAGTATTGTTGCTCCCGCCGTTGTCCTCGCATGGCAGCCCAGCGTTCCTGGATGTCTGGTGTTTGGTCTGGAGGGCGAGGAAGAATGGGAAAACGGTATTGCGATGTTCCCCGCCAGGGTTGATTAAAAACGCCCTGGCTCCAGTTAAGACCTGGACGTAAAATATTGGTATTGAGTGGCATTCAGTAGGAGAATTATTACGATGCTTTTCTTCGTCCGCAAGACATTGGTGCTCTAGTTCTGACACGAATTTATCAAAAACGGGGTCAGACTCGACTCGGTTTTGAGCCTTTGTCCAGTTATAAGGATTTTACTGTCAAATTGGCAATACGTCATTTTAACCGTACCTCTTTGTATAATATTAGAGCAGTCGCGGTCGAATTCAGAGCAGCGCGTATATCGCCGACTCGCACAAGGAAGAACGGAACAGGATAACGTTGGAGCAGCTCGCCCTCCCACAATCGAGCGGTCTTGACCAACTCAGGCGCGGTCTGTGCCTTCAGCGATTGGAGAAATAGCTCATAATCCTTGGCGTCCATTTGTGGGAGTGTCTGCAAATCATTTTTAGGTTAGGATGGCTCTCGTTCGAAACGAGACAAGAAGAGGATCACAGAAAGGGCATCCCCAGAAAACAAAGAAACTGTAAACGGAAACACACGATACAAGCCTGCCGTGTCGTCCGATTCACTGAGACGTGGCCGCTGTTTCAAAGGGCCTGGCTCTGATTCGACATCACAGTCGTCCATTAGTCGTTTGTGTGCTGGTGATAACACCGTGACGGGGGACACTGACTCGGAGGTGTCACTCCGACTCACTATCAGTGGAGAATGAATTGGTCGGACTTTGTGCGCGGATGCCGTCACGGTTAGGTTATCATACAATCTAATCAATCTACAAGCATCCTTTGCATTTGGGCTCTGAATCTGGAAGTCAACTTGACCTCCCCGGAATAAACTTTGCCTATTATTACCTACCTACCTACCTACCTGCGACCGCCCGCGTGTCCATAAAACGTGAAAGAAAGCTCGATCGAAGATATTGCGTCTCCACTACCTTTTTGGCACACCTCTGATCAATCGGCGAGACATAATTATGCGAAGGTCGCCAAGGAAAAAAATCTGATATTGAGTTAAAGCTGACAAGACGGAAAGGACATCGCGAAATCAGTATGAAGCCGATAAATATGGTCAAACATTCTTCGCGTCTCCGGCGGTTCTGTTGTCCAAGGACTCCAACGACGCTTGACCAGTTTCCACAAATATAATAAAGGTGTTACTATCATATATACAATCCATTAATTGACATGGGATCTATGCGTGCCCAGAAAGCGCCTGTATGTATGTGTCCGTAACGTGAATACAGAATAATTAGTGCAGCAGTCACATTGAGTTTGCACCTCCAGGGATAGTAGTACCTCCCTACAAAGAGGCATTATATGCCCAAGCCCACCCCTTCTTCTAATTTAATACTTCGATCGTGCTTGACAGTCACACTCTCAGGCCTGCTACTTTTATTCGACATGCGCTCCCAGATGGGGTCTACATCCGGTCCGTCGAGGTCCCCTGCGCCATCCCACCCCCAGCACCATACTGTAAAGGGAATCTCTCAGTGTCTTGTTCAATCCAAGACAATGAAGCAAACGTACCGTGGTCAGGTCCTGGCTGAAAGTGGATCTCTCGGCTCTCCTCCTCGATGAATAGTCGGTCGTGTGGGCCGAACCATGTACGGTCTTGTGGATCGGTACGCGGATTATCGGGGAGTCCACCCAGCCGCACATATCCTCTGATAGCTGTCAGGTTCCGTCGTGTCGGGTGTATTATATCGAACACTTTCTGCAGGTTCAGCATTAGAAGTTAATGTGCGCCTGTAGCAATGCATGCACCCACCCGATCATAAGCTAACTTAACCCTCGGAACCATCATAATCCTCCCATACCCCGATTCCCAGTAGTCATTACAAATCAGACTGCACTCGCTAGCACTACATTCTCCCTCCATGATTCTTGCCATTCGGAACCGAACATGCGGTGGGCTGTAAAAGGGTGCAGGGTCCAATATGGCGATACCGTTCCAGCAGGATTGAACTTGCATTGGTAGGTGACGTTGGAAGAGGGACGAAGAGGGTAGGTGGTGAAATATTCGCTCGAAGGGAGCGTTTTCAAGGGCTGTGCCATTTATGTCTCTGGCCACCCAGTTATCGTAGAATACCGGAGCACCCTGCACAAACATGATGAATAAAGCAGCGGACAGTAATAAAAGAGGTTGGACCTACGATCTCGCCATGATACATGTAATCCGCAGCACAAGTAATGCCCGCATTATTCCTCCGACTTTGCCAGATCAACTCCAACAAATCATCTACACATGGCAAGATATCGTTCATGAAGATGATAGTGTCGAAATACTCGCTTTCTGCATCCCGAAGCTCGTGCAAAGGTACGAATGCTGCATTCCGTACTTCGGCCAGGTACTCGATACGATGGTTGAAGGCTCCACGCGTTCGCATGGATGTACGAATCGTCACCCGCATGCCAACGCTCCGGGTGAGGGCGTCAAATATCCGAAGCAGAGCTTTAGTTTGGTCGGTGGACCCGTTCTCATAGATAGAAACAAAGACATTTTGGTATCCCAGGATGGCAGCGACACGGAAGAGCGTGGCGAACAGATCGGGGATTACGTCGAATGAGTTGTAGAGATTGATTGCAAAGAAGTATTTATGTCCCGTCGCCGCCTGAAGGTCCCCCCTCACTCTAGCCGAAACATCCATATCATCAGCATTCAGTCCGAAGCCAATCGCGCGTAACCATGAGGACTGGGAGGGCGATTTATGACCAACAAGAGGAGCGTAACGCTCTCTTGCTTGCTGGACGTATAACGGCTGGGAATTTCGTGTGCATTCTTTGGTGTGGTGTGGTGAGAGGGAGGTGAGGAGCTCGAGGACACGAAAACGCTGATTGATCGTAGGCAGGGCTATCGGCTGCCGAGTCGTAGGGCGTGAGGTTTTGTAAATAGGTGCGTGACCACCTCGCCATGCGGGTGTTGACTGCGATAAAACTCTTAGCGTTATCATCTGTAAATTTTGAAATAGGACTCACATTCCCTGGCAACATATTGGCTATAAGAAGGCCCACCAGTACACCAATTGTGATGGCAAGCGGGGTAGGTATTCGTCGGACTTGCGCAAGGAGCGCTGCCATGTTCGTACTTCTGACATGGACCATAGTAATGCCCTCCAAGGAACAAGACCTGGAATGCTGTCGTCGTAGTCGTCTGGCAGACGGGGTTATTTGCAATTCGAGGGCCACTCCAAGTCCACTCAGTGGTACGTGGATGCCGAGGCAAGCCCCTGACTAGTTGCCTATAAGGAGTTCAATACGTGTAACATGCAAGTCGAGAAGTCTAAGCAATGACATCCAGATAATGTGACAATAATAGACATGAATGGCCCTATGTAGCAAATATCCCAATGATTCTAAATGCAGCGGAACCTTGTCCCTCCTCTCCTAACAACGAACATTCGACAAAATGCGACCCTCGCGCAACATACTGGTCAATGATCTCCAACCTGAAAATTGAATTCGTTAGCCTGTGATGAGGGACATAATGAAAAATACGCATACGCAGGTGTACTTTCGGCAATATCTGCACCGTTCTCGATGACCTTCGCACCTGCATAGTTATCATCAACCCAGCACTCAACTGCACTTCCCTCTCCACCATGCCCTGGCACAATGGGCTCCTTCAAATAGTATACACCAATGTCCCCTGCTCCCACCGTAATCGGTATCCGCAATCTACTAGCCGCTAGCGTCGAGTACCAATAGTGCAATATTTCCGCCTGTCCGGAACCCATGGGCGGATGATATGAGAACCATCCAGAACCGTAAAACAAAGAGGGAGGGAGGGGGTTGATGAGGTCGTTTGCGGACGCGCAGAAGGGCTCTATTTCTTCGAATGGCCGGCCATCGTCTGCACGTGTGTTGATCAGGGAGGAGGGAACACGGAGTTGGGGGTAGACTGGAAGAGGTGCTACTGCTGCTTTTTTTGCGTCGACTGCCCCAAAGTCGGCTAAATCATCGTTATCTTCGTTGGGTGTAGGAGGTGCTACACCCTTCCGCTGTCCTACACCGCCAAATAGACCATGAGGTTCATTGTCGCTCACAGTGACGATCGGCACACTATCATAAGATTGTCCTGTCGCGATGTCCCATGCCAAACATATCTGCGATTGGAAATATGACACTAGAATGTCGGACATTACTTCGTGGCCCTCTGAGCTGGCAAGGACGGCATCGGAGAAGTATTTTTTGATTGATGTTGGCTTCATGATGTATTGAGGATAGATGTGTGGTTTAACGCTGTGCGACGTCAAACATTATGTCTGTGTCATGAAGGAGCATTGGCGAATAAGCCTACCTGACATGTGGGACGTCATAAAATTGGGCAACAATATTATGCCAGATATCTGGTCCTCCAAAACCGGACGTCTGGTGTACTTGTGGGCTGAAATGGCCGAGGATGACGATAGCGGGCTGATCCTCTCTGAGAAGGATAGATCGAACGAGGAGTTCAAAATTTTCCACCGTTTCTCGGTCGCTGCATGCACTGATTAGTATGTGCACATACTGTGCAACGAGAACTTGCTCACGGAGAATCGTCAACATCGAATTCCAGAATGACCAGGTCTGTATAGTCGGGTAGATGATGCGCGTTGCAGAAACCAAAGTATGCGGAGTTGGTGCGGCGCACTGCGCCGTTTGTGAGCTCGGAGGCAGGGTGAGGGAACACTGAGTTCCACCACTGGAAAAAGCGAGAAGGATAGCAGTAGGGTGATATCGGATCATCACCAGCGCCATGGCATGCAGATACTGCGATGGGGGTCGTATGAGCAATTTTCATAGAAATATAAGGAACGTACCAGATCCTCCTAATACACTGATCGTTACTGGCTGGCCCAACAATGCCTTATGTATAACTCTTTGTACTCTGCCTCCGCTGCCCAGGTGCAATCGACTCTGACTCAGTGTCAACGCCCCATACTTTAGTCCTATTTCATCCCCAGGTCCAAACACTGGACAGAAGGCAAACGGGTTCGGTTCTTTCTCCACCTGTGTCTTGTTCAGGTAATTCTTCGACTTGAGTCCAGCTGTTGAGTAATTAAACCGTGGTTGGGGTGTATGGTGAGGTGGTAATATGTAATTTGTGAATGCGATTAAGAAGAGAAAAACAAATACGATGACCCATATTCGATTTGTGACACCGAATGAACGCTGATTTAAACGCGAGGTCTTTTCGGAAGACGGACGCATGGAAGGGTATTGGCCTGTGGGAGGCGCTATGGCCATCCCCTTTCCTGCGCGTCGTTGCATGTGAGGAGGAGCCACGGTGTTTTATGAAAGGGACAGGGCCCCGTCCAGGGGAAATCGGAGGCAGATTGGCGTTTGGTGGCAATCCCCGGCAGCCTTGCTTCCCAAAATGGCTACGACGGCCGCTTGACGTTGTACACTTACACCTTATGATAAGATAAACCACACAATAAAAGCCATGAAGTGCCACCATTGTCTTTGTCACTGCGTGCCTCTGGCACAGGACATGGCACCACGTAAGCACAGGAAAATATCAATCGAGCAGATGTATGAAATAAAGGGGTAGCTGAGCAAAATAAATGCCGTACATGCAAAATACATGGACACTGGGAGGATCGAACTCCCGACCTCACGCAATCTACGTAATCACCACAGTGCGAAGCGTGCGCGCTACCACTGTGCCAAGTGCCCATTCATGCATAATTATTCTTTAAAACCAGGTCAGGAAAAATCAGTACTATCCTGTTGGGGTTTTATGCCCAGCAGGAAACACTTGTATTCAGGAGAGCTGCAGATACAGGAAGATGGAAGTATGAGAGAAAAATAAAGTACAGTTTGAACATGTATGTAGTTAGATATACAAATATGTCCATTGGCAAATTTAAGAGTAAGTGTTAAACTTACAGGAAGTCCATCATACAAGGGCACTCTAATTATATATGTAGTGTGGCAAACAACCAATCAATTAATCAGAGTTTGACACCACTTGAAAACCTGGTTTGGGCTATGGTGCATGAAGCATATCATAGGCATTTCTGCCAGGCAACCCCCCTTTGAGTTTCAGAGGTTCATGGATATTTTTCATGAGGAAACCAATTATTTAAATCATTCAATAACTGTGATTTTTGAGGTGGCTGTGTTATATTTCAAATCTCAATGGGAAAAAAACTTGGAATCAGAGCTTTAGAATGTTTTGCAATGTGGGCAGGCTATATACAACCCTAATGTATATCCAGAGTATGTTTAACTTTAACTTTGGGCCTTGCCTGAGCCTGTGGTGGCATATTATTTTGCCACTTCAGACCCTTTCGGACCTTATTGTTTCAATTTTTGGTCTGAGACTTCTAAATATTAAGATAATAATTTTTAAGAATTCAGACCATTAATTATAGCTCAAAGGTATTCATTTTCACCATGTTTCATCATAATCAGGCTAAATTTGGTGGTGCCAAATGGATTTCAAACCAACTGTTACCAATCACATCAAGTTGCCTATTTTGAGCTTCTTACACTGTAATGTTGTCACGGTTGTAACTGATATTTTTCAAATAAATTGATTTAATGTGAGAAGTGAAATTGGTAAAGTTTCCAGAATATTTGGGAAGATATAGAACCCCAAAAAATGAGGGGTCATTTAAGGAACTAAAACATTTAGTGGCCTGATTCCTGAGTTATTAATGATTAGCTGATTGACTTAAATCAATCAGAGTCAATCAGCTAATCATTAATAACCCAGGACCCAGAAGACTAAATGTTTCAGCCCCTAAAATGACCCCTCAATTTTGAGGGTTCTCCATCTTCCTAAATATTCTGGCAATTGTATCAATTTTACTTCTCATGCTAAATCAATTTATTTGAAAAGCATCGATTGTGACCATGATAACACTATTTTGGGCTGATCAACTTTATTACAGTGTTCACTGAAGGCTTAAATTTTTAAAAATAGGTGCCTGCATTAAAAGCTCCATTTAATGGTTAAAATTTAAGCTTCTCTATATGAAGGCTTAATCAGGGCTTAACAATGCTGGTTTGGGGCAACATATTTCAGATGAAAATGCTATTTCTTTTCCAATTTTGTTTTTCAAATCTCTATTTTTTCAAAATGGGGAGTATTATGGTGGATGTTTTTACCACCACTTTGACTTTTGTTTCCATTTCCATTTTGATCAAATTTCCCAAAGCACCTTCTAAGCTGCTTCAGAAATTCTTGTTGTTTTGGTTTTGGTTTCACTTGAGTTGAGTCCAGCATGTTTTGTGGACTTTAAATAAATCTCAAAAGAGCTGTTAGGTAGCAATCATATATGCCAGAATTGTATTTATTTTATCTTGTATTTATTTTATCTTGACCCTGTCAAACTTTCATCTGTGATTAAACCTTTTGAGTGAGGCCCAACTTGCAATACTTTGGAGCAGTTTACTATTCTAATGCTTAAAGTGCTGTGTTTGCACAACAATCTCACACTGCCGGATGTTGGAATGTGGAAGCTGAAGAAGGCTCAGATTTTGGATGTTCTGGAAGGTTTCCTTGTATGTCATATTTACAGGCCAATTATCTAAGTCTCTAATAATCACATAGAAGAAGAAACAGGCCCAGTTGACTGCTGTCCCATTGAAATTTCCCAGTTCAGCAGAACCCGCTGAAGCACCTTTGCCCATCAGCGATGAGTACATTGAGGACCTGATAGCAGTGTCACACAAGCAGGCAAATGAGAGACAACCTAATCAGTGGGCTGTTGGAGACGACATGATACATTCCAAAGAATTAAAGTATATACAAAGCTTATATCGCAAACCATGCGCCCATCATAGCATATGGCACCACCAAGCAATCTTAGTGAAGCCAGACTCTGCGTGCAACCCAAAGGGCAATCTTTATCCAAAACTTGTGTGGAGTGTATGTCAAACTGTGTGCAAAGGCAGCAATAGATCTGGAGCCTGTGGCCATGATACCAGTGCAGGATTTGGCATAACAAATTAAATTGCTTGTGTTATCATCATGGCGAACACAAGTGACTTTAATTGAAGGTGATCTACAATAGCACTGTTAGTTAGCGGAAAGATATATAAAGCAGGAAAGGAGATATATGTTTTACAGACAAATACATAAGTGACTTCACCATCCTCCTTGATAATGGTGGGTGGCTTAAAATGGTCATAGACCATTGAATTCCATGATTTAAATTGATTTTCTGCATCACCTGTAAGGGCAACCCTGTGATACTGAGGAAGTCACTCAGTCTAGCAGGGGGAATTCCAAAGATGAATATAAGTGCCTATAATACATGGAAATATGAAATACTAACCTAGCAGGGGGAAATCCAAAGAGAATACTCTGAGGAAAACCCTGCTAGGGATAACAACTATATATGCCAGGCAGGTGTGAGAAAGGACTATACAGTAGGTAAGCTAAGTGAGTGCAACAAGGCTTGTGATGAGGAGACAGGTCTGTAAACATAACTGGAGTTGCATTTGCGGAGTTTGGAGTTGCACAGCCACAGCTGGAGTTGCATGCATGGGGTTGGAGTTGTGCAGCCACAGCTGGAGTTGCATATGTGGAGCCAGAATGGGTGGTCCCCTTACACTGCCAATCAGCCTTGTACTCATGGATATATAGGTAAGGACTTACCAAGAACAGCTTCATTGGACAAAGTGCTGGTCTTAAACTGTTTGTCAAATTTAGCTTGTTTGGAAGATTCCATTGGTGTGGAAGCAGGAGGTGCAGGAGAAGACATTGCTAAGGGATCAGCTGCATCCTGCACTGATGATATGCTGGAAGCAGGGCCATCATTGAGCTTGTTTGTTCAAAGGCATGGTCAATGTGGGAGAAAGACTGAACTAGTTCAGTCTCTAGCTGTTTATATGCTTCAGATGCTGTATTTTACAGTCCCCCACAGGTTTCCATGGACTCCCCATGGACTCCACATAGTCCACATAAAGTCCTCATGGACTCTACAAAGTTCATATAAAGTCCATCTAAAGTCCCTATAAAGTCCACATGAACTCCTCATGGACTTCACAGACTCTTCATGGACTCCACATAGACTCCACATAGACTCCTCATGGACTCTTCATGGAGTCCATGAGGACTCTGTGGACTCTCCATGGACTCCTCATAAACTCCATGAAGAGTCCATGAGGTGTCTATGTGGAGTCCATGGAGTTTAGATGGACTTTCCCCTTTAACAGCATAATAATGAACACTTGGTTCTCAGGTAAGTGTTTCACTCCTTGAGGAATCCACATGAAGTGTATGAAGACTCTATTAGAAATTGAAAAAAATCTTGTCAATGCATTGACTTTCATTCAGGACAAGACTTGTATTACATTAAAAAACCTAATGTGATTTGAATATGAATGCTTAAGGATTTTGCAAAACTATATATATATTTACAGGACTGTAATGCAGTAAGTTCCCTGCAGCCAATAATCAACCACCATAGTCAACATATTATTGTGCTGAACAAAATTCCTTCATACCTTCCAAGTCATAGATGCCCAAGTTCAATTTTAATTATTATTGTAAGTCTATTTAAATTCCTTATTTTTTGTTTGTGGATAAAAAATATTGTTATTTAATTATAATATACAAAGTAATTTAACAATAATACTGTATTTTACAGTCCCTCACGGGTTCCCATGGACTCCTCATGGAGTCCTCATAATCCCCCAAAAGTCCTCATGGAGTCCTTGTGGAGTCTCTGTGAACTCTATAAAGACTCCACCCAAAATCCACAGATTCTATGGAGAGTCTATGAATTTTGGGTGGACTATGATAAGTTTGGTGAAATCTACCCTTGTAGGAGTGTAATAATCAGTACTTGTCTTAGCTCACTTTTTTAATGCTATCATACCTTCAAACAAATACATTTTACATTTTGCAGAGTCATATACTTACAAACTCCTATCCTATCCTTCCTCATTCTTGAAAAGTCACTTAAGAGTGTTATTCACAATGGCAAAATTATTATTATTATTATTTTAACTACTTACAACATAGGCAGGTACAACATATATAATAAATAAAATATAAAATAAACCCTCCTGCATCAAGTGCAGGAAAAGAGGTTGTTGTTGAGGTGCTACTAATGTGTCATATTCAGTGGCGGAGATCATGGTGAAAAAAAGTAGGGGAACATACCATTGTCATTGTCGGGGTATGTTGTTACCTGTGGTAGTGGGTGGAATTAGTAATAAATAAAAAGTGGGGGGAGGGAGGGGCATACCATCATCACCATTGCATGTAGTTACCTGTGGTGGGGGGTGGGGATCAGTAATAATAATAAAGTGGGGGAGGGGGGTACATACTGTTGTTGTTGTTGTTGTTGTTGTTGTTGTTGTAGTGTGTCATTGCCTGTGGTGTTGGGTGGGATTAGTAAATATACATTAAAAAAGATGGGGGCAGGGTATGTAGCCTGTCCCTGCCACCCTGCCCATTGTCACCTTCCTTGTCATTGTTCGTCGTCATGGCCATGCGCTGTCATCACGTTGTGAATTTGATTTACTGTTTCATAACAGTCAATCACAGGCTAGCTGGTCCAGAAAAAATGGTCAAGCTTCACCTGCTGTTCATAGGTGGGGAGGTTTGTTTTGTATGTATGGTTTTTCTACATACAGACTTGGGGACAATTGTATGTAATCTACTGCTACTGACTACAAACTTGCTGGACTGATTTCTTGATGACCTTGATGTCACACAATCGCACTGTTGACGTGAGGAATATACAGAATTCCACACAGGATAATCTTAAAGAAAGTAAAGATGATAAGAGCGATGTTAGAGAGCAAACACAGTAACTGGATAACAGGTAGAGCACACAGGCACAGGACTTCAAAGACTTAAGAGACTTAGACTTCAGCTGACTGTAGCTGAATCTCAGATCAAAACTTGGCTGGTAAATTCGTTGTTATTGCTGACGCCACAGGGCTTCCTTATATACACATTTGAGAACCTAAGATCTATCTACAGATTTGTCCCTACCATTAGGGAAATCCCCAGGAGACATCAAACATACATCATTGATCAACTGTGCCTTTACAGCATGTATGAGAATTACATTCCACTTGTAGTTATATTTGCTACATGCACAGTCAATGCACAGTATTCACATCAAAGCACAGTCAAATACACAGTAAAGCACAGTATGCACCATGTGTACCTGTACCTGATCACATGCTTTGCTATCCCCTTTCACGTGATTGGCTACTGGCAAAGATCCAAGCCTATTCCTTCCAAAGTTTGCAATTCAGAAATGTAGTCTGAGATATTCATAACAAAGTATTCAAATCAAAACTGAGCTAATGGTTTTACATGATAGAGCTGCAATTTGAGATGTGAGATAAAGAAAATTGGCAAGAACTCAATGAAAAGATAACAAGACAGCATGACATGATACCTGGATCCATTCCTACTCTTCCCAGCTTTGCTTCCCTCACTGCATTGCTAAATTCTGCCCTTCCTGCTCTATCTGACCCAACTCTGCCTTCTCCACCTCTTCACTCCACGACAAATCCTCTACCTTCCCAAAGGGCAGAGAGCTCTACTTGTTCTCCTAAGTGTGAAGTGGGGGAAGGGCATACGCCCTCTCCAAAACTCATTGATGGAGAGTTGATATCTCATACTTGAGGTGAGCTGCTTCCTCATGAGTGTGATACTCAAGAATAGCAATGAGGTTGGTGGGTGGCTCCAAAGACTCTGGGTTAGGGGAGCGTGAAAACAAATCGCAAGTGAACTGATAAATGACGTAGCCCTCTTCACAACAGATGGGCTTCTTTAGACAGAGGAAAATGATTGGGAAAGCCCTTCTGAGGTGACCAGGCCCAGTGACAAACCATGCACATAGACAAGTGGGAAAGTGCATATAGAATGGGCTAATGGTTTGGACAATGTGGTAATCATGAGCATGGAGGTCACCATTGTCCTCCTTAAGACTGCGTTGGAGGAGATGGTCCCAAGACTCCATGTCCCTCATTGTTAGGTCAAAGTTGGGATACGTTGATACTACAGAATACGTGGGTGCTATGTGACCCAGCATCAAGTCAACAGCTGCCAATTCGTCCAGCAACAGAGTTACAGATCGCGTTGGGACAAGATCCTGGGTGAAAGTAGGCTCATCGTTGGCAGGAGTGACAAACTCGAAGTTTACAAGGGAATTGACTTCAGTAGCAGACAGCATGGTGGGGATGTAAAAAAAGTGGGCTACGTCCTTCCTGACCTTTTTAAGCTTTTCATGATTCACTGCACACCCAATTTGGCATGCTTCTTTCTCAAATAGTTCTGCATTCCACTGTTCTGGCTCCACCGGTGATACACACTATGTCCGTCCCAATTTCTTCACACGGTCAAATACTTCTGCACTCATGTTACCCTTACTGTGGTACATATCTTGGCAAGTTCCTAAGTAAATTCCTACTGTCTGCCTTTTTAGGGTAAAATTTACAGAAAAACCTGTCAAATACTGAGAAAACAATTTCGAAGTATGACAACGTTGTTGGTGGGGATTAGTAAAAAATGATGGGGGTGGGGGTATGTTACCCATCCCTGCTGCCCTGCCCATCCGTTGTTGTCATTGTCATGGCCATCCATTGTGTTGTTGCTGCAGCTGGTGGTGGTGGGGATTTAGTAAATATTAAGCAAAATGGGGGCAGGGGTACATACCCTTCCCC
>KN832993.1:244886-265312 GCA_000827315.1 Piloderma croceum F 1598
GGCTTATTCTTTTGTCTGCCTCAAATAATTAATTCCAGGATCTAATTCTCACTTAGGTTATCTCTAGTAGGCAAAAGTATAACAATAATCTATTTATTGTTCGCGGTAGTATTCTAATTTCGTCAAGGGGACAAATACTGTTATGTCCCAGGTTTTAGAGCCTGCTACATTTGTACAAGCATAATGACCCATGGTGTTGCCACAGGACATTACTACGGCATCCCAGTTTTGAGTTTATAGTGTTTAATCCGAGTTTTGAGTTGATAATATTTAATCCAGTTTTTCAATTATACATTGAAGTTGCCACAGCGAAGTTTTTAATCCCAGTTTTTATCTTCTGCAGCCATGATAGATCTGACTTCCTGACACACACAATTCCTAATTGTTTGTGGATCTCCTAAACAGTTGGTGGGAGCAGTGGATCACATATCCTGAAACTTGTCATGAATTTGTTGCGTGTTCAGGTTAATCATGAAGTGTGTTTCCATTGCAGGGTTATCTGGTTGACCTTCTTGAAGATTCAAAATGATGATGCTTGGTTCTGTTTCCAGTTTTTTTGCCTGTGCCTACACCACAGTGTTTATGTTTTATATTAAGTACATAGAATATATATGCTAATTATACATTAAATAATTCCAGTCAAGATCTGGTCCCATACAATATTTGGAGTGTTGGCTCCCTTTTCCTTCTCAGGAAAAAGAACTTTGATTCTACTTGCAGAAGTGCATTGAGAAAGGGCAACATAAAGCTGACCATGAGAAAAAACAGATGTTCTGAGATCAAGTCCAACATTTTGGACAGACTGTCCCTGTGACTTGTTGATGGTCATGGCAAATGCCAAACGGACAGGAAATTGATGACGGGAGAGGGGAATGTGTATATCACTATCAGATGGTTTCATTGGCATCCTTGGAATGAAAACAGTCCTTCCATCACCACCCAAGATCCTACATTCCAACACATGTGGTTTGATTCTGAGCAAGATCATGTGTGTTCCATTGCAAATGCCATTGGAAGGATCAAGGTTTCGAAGGACCATGAGAGGACATCCAGGCTTAAGAGCCAGCCTTGCTAGGGGCAAGCCTGATGCATTGAGACTGTTTAAATATTCCACAGGATAAGGTTGATAGTCAATGGGCACCCCATCATCAGTGAGAACAGAGTCTGCAGATTTGAGGATCTTCTCTTCTTCAGGAAACCTGGCAAGGATATCTGAATTGAGATCATCAACATCATCATTCTTGCAAGAAAGCAGAGTGCGATCTTTGTAATAATCATCTGGTTTTCCTCCCTGTGCTAACCCTGGATAGATGGCATCAATGAGAGAATCAACAGTGTCTCCACATCACATCTCAGGATACAGGGTGACGGTTCCATCAGGATTAGAATTTTTGCCAGCTCCAACTTTCAAAAGATACTTGGCAAAGAGTACACTTTCTGGAGTCTGATCCAAGCACATGTTCTTTTTGAGAAAAAACATGTTGACATGCCTCCACAATCCAGAGTTTCTCAATGAAGCACTCAATATCTGATGTCTAGAACCCCTTGGGACAACAGGCAGGGTCTGATGAAAATCACCACCAAAAAGAACAGTGATGCCACCAAAAGGTTTGTCAATATCAAGGACATCTCTGAGAGTGTGGTCCAAAGCTTCCACAGCAAATCTGTGTTGCATGGGAACTTCATCGCAAATGATGATGCCTGTCTGTTTCAAAACCTCATAGAGGACAGAGTCTTTTTTGATAGTGCATAAGGAGTTTTCATTAATGGGAATGGGGATTTTGAAACGTGAATGAGTAGTTCTACCCCCATCCAAAAGGAGAGATGCAATCCCTGAGGAAGCCACATAGAGAGCAACCCTGCAATCTTCATGCACATCAAAACGAACAGCAGCAGCTATGGTGTTGCAAACAAAGGTCTTTCCACCACCTCCAGCACTGTGAACAAAGAAAACCTTCCCTAAATTCTGATCATAAGATTGTATGACAGCATCGTAAACCACCCTCTGTTCACCATTAAATCTTTCCAAACCATAGAGGACCTTTGCCATCAGGTGATCCTGATTGTAATCCAGCTGTTTTTGAAGAAGGAAATTTGGAGCTGCTGCACCCCAGTCCCTGAGTGCAGGCAGAGGCATTTCAGTAACATCAGAAAGCCTTTTGCTACTTTTCATAAACTGGCAGTCTATGAGGTAGAGGCCATAATCATATATAAGTTCTGGAGTGGGATTGGGGTCATTGGGATACATCTGAGAGATTTTATGAGCAAGGTCATCGCAGATCCTGTCTTTGAATCAATCTCAAAGCTCATGAGGAGATGTAGGTGTGCATTGATTGAGAATGGTTGCAAAAAGCACACACAGCTGAGAGCCAACCTGCATTTCAGTGGCCTCATCCAAACATTGGATCCATTCCTGATCATCTTGTAAAAGTCCTCTTTGTTTGCAAGCCTCTTTGAAAGTAGGAAGCAGAACACCATCAACAGTTCGCAAGTCCTTAAAAGAAGTGGCACCTTTCACAATAGTGAGAAGGGTCCTCAGGTAAAAATGCTCTCCAGAATTGGGAGAAGCGAAATACATCCTTCCAATGGCAAAGCCCCATTGCCTGGGGGACCACTTCCTATTTTTCTTGTCATAAACCCAGGTCTGAGGAAATTCCTGATAGCCAGTCTGCCTAGCATGTTCATATTTTCTGTTTGCCTCAAACCAAGCAGTCAAAGTGGTGCTTTTGCTTGATTCTCTGTCAACAATCTCATCCAGAGCATCATTTGGATCATAATGGATCCACTGCTGGTCTGGGAGATGGACAGCCAATGGATAGACAGTTGGCTCTTCTGCATGCATGGGAAATTCAAACATATGCCAGCAGCTCTCCATGGCAGAGATGTAGCGAGCATCCACATATTCTTTGATCTCATCAATGGCCTGCTGACCCTCCCTTGTGATCTCAAGGGTGGTGCAATCATGACCTTTATAGATGTATTTGTGAATGTATTTGATGGCTTTGACAGATGCACAGATCTCCACATTGATATGACAATCTACATAAAATGCAAAGTACATATCAGATCATTGAAACCCCCAAAAAAAGGAATTTTAAAAAAACGGACCATATTTGGCACAAAGGTAAGGACTGTGAGGAACAATGTCCCTGTTATCATGAATGTTGCCATGTCTGTCTGTGAATGTGCGACTATTATCAGGTCTGACATATTCAGGATAACCACTGTCACCAAAAATGGTGTCAGGTTGAAAATCCTTGGGGAAATGCTTTGAACAGACATGATTGACCGTGCAGGGTGCAGACAACTTTCTAGGACCACATGGGCCATGAACCATATGCTTAGTGACAGATTGATAGAGGAGAGGATGAGCCACAGGATCTGGGATCTGAGCAGAGACTATATCATCCACATCTCTTGGGTTGCGAATCTTATATTGTTGATCCAGGAAGATAAGAAGATGCATGTGAGGCAGACCCCTCTTTTGAAACTCAACGGTATAGACCATGCCAGCCACCTTGCCAAATAAACCACCCCTGACATCTTTTAGAAGGCTCTGCATCTTTTGAACAAAAATGCAAGCGACAATATCTGGGCAATCAGAGGCTTTCTGCCTTTTACCCTCTGGTGTGACATCTTTGAGAAGAGCGTCAGTTATCTCAGGCCAATTTGGGTTTGTGGTCATTGTGAGAAAAAGATATGGTTTTCTACAATGACGACAAATGGCCATTGAATTCTGAAAGAGCTGATACATATGACGTGGGCTCCCAAGATGTGTGGAGGGCAAAATAACACGTTGGCCTGTGCCTGCAGCATCTGCACAATTGTTGGCTGCATTCCTGAGATCTTGATAAGCATCAGCTCTGAGTTCTTTCTGATGATGGCGAATCCAATTCAGTTCACTCTGCTCAGTGGAGGACCATGCATCTACCATATATTGTTGAAGCAGCCTGCCACCCATCAACAGGAAAGGTGGCTCACCCAGCCACCTTTGAAGCCTGAAAGCATAATAGCATCTCTGGCTGACCTTCTTGCTCCTGCCACCTGGGGTGTTCATAGGTATTTCTATATGGTAACCTTCTTCACCCCTTGGAAAAAGCATTGTATAATGCAAAGTGGAATAACTTGGATGCAGATGGCTGATACATTTAAGGCCACCCCCTATGAGACAAAGTACAATGTCACAATGATCAGATCTCTCCTCTGAACCATCACCTGGTATGATTGCAGCAATTTCATCTGCAGTGGGAAGATTATAACGACAACCATCTGCATTTTTTCCATATGCAATTTAACCACCACCTTCTTCTGCTGTTCAGGTGGTTTTGCCCTCATGATGTGAAAGGCTTACTTGTAGAGGGGCACATAAGGGTGAGTCTCATGCATCATAGCCTGAAGCTCAGTCATAATCTGTGGAAGAAGGTTGTCATTGTGATCACCTCTGATATTGAGAGCCTCCATGGGATCATGAACATAAAGCTGAGCATATGAAGGCTGTTCACCCTCTGCTGGAAGCAGAGCACCTGAGAGGTGATGAAGCTCTCCATTGATTTTGAATGCATAAGGTCCACTTGTGCTGGTGACCGAATGATCAATTTTGACACCAAGAGATGTGAATGCAAATGCGGCATTGAACTGCTGAATGTGTTCACGAAAGAAATTAGAGTAAGAACTGATTCTAGAGAGAAGGCTCTTAAGAGTGGGAGGGGGGGGGGGTGGAAAGGGAGGCAGATCAACTTGACCTTGAAGACAGCATTGGCCAAATTTTTTATTATTGAGAGTGGAAGCAGTGAGCTTTTCAGAATCCCAATGCAAAGCATGGCAGTGTTGATATTCAACATTCATGGGACCAAGAGAATGACGTCCAGGAGGTTCCTGATATGTCTTCCGGCCAAGAGGTAAATTCTGCTGTCTCAAAGCCTCATGAAACTGATCCAACTGTCCTGCTTGAGCTGGTGCCTGAGCTGCTTGTACTTGTGCAGCCTCTTGTGCAATTCTGGCAGCATTTTCAGCAAGGTGTGCTTGATCATATCTGATGGCATCTTGATGATCTCTCTCTTCCTGCTCCCTTCTGACAATATCTGATTGGGCTTCCTGCTCCCTTCGAAACTGCTCAGCCCTTTGTGACAAAAGTTCATTTTCCTCTCTCTCAGCAGCAGCACCTCTGTCATTCACACGTCTGATTTCATTTTGTAGATGTTGTCCCTCCAGCTGTACAACTCTCCACTGATGTTCCTCCTGTTCTATAGCCTGCATTCTCCTCATTTCATTTTGCATTTGCTGTGCAGACCTCTCATCCTGTTCTCTCCTCATTTCATCTTGTATCTGCTGTGCATTTCTCTGCATCTGCTGTGCATATCCCCTCTCTTGCTCTCTTCTCATCTCATCTTGTATGCGCTGTGCATTCCACTGTGCCATCCTTCTCTCATGCACTCTGGCTTGTGCAGTCTGTTGAGCCATTCTAGGCTCATGTTCTGCTTTCTCCCTAGTTTGTGCAGCAACAGCTCTCCTAGACTCATTATGTGTATGTCGAGTTCTCAGCTCTGCAATTTTCTGTTGCCGCTCCTGACATTCTCTGGCCTAAGAAGAAATCTCCTGCTGTGGTGCAGATATGCAAAAAGGCTCCAAAGCACTTATCCTCTGTTGACGTTGTTCATGCTCTCTGGACATATTCATATGGAGTTGTGATGGAGGTTCCTCAGGCAAATGCAAACATCTTCTGTTTTCATTGCGTGTGTGACGTGCACACTCATCTGGGATAACCCACTGACCAATTTCATGATCGGTCTGGTAGAGTGAAACAAACTCCAAATCTCGAGCTGATTGTTGATAAGCGGCCTCTCTCCCTCTATGAGCCATCTGGCCCCAATGAACATTGTTAAAAGCCAGATCCACTCTAACAGGATGAAGGGTCCTGTGAGGTCTTGAAGGATTGTCATCACCCATGTTGGGGAACACAGAATAATGAGGAGCAGGAGCAGGCATAGAAGCACTTACATCCATCCCTCTGAAATCCTGTGGGCTGAGGAGTGCCACCTGCATGATGGGGCCTCAAATGGGAAGGCCCTACTTGTGCATTTTGTATGGGGAAATGCAATGCAGCATATCTGGCAGGGCCACCTAGGCCTATGCCACCAAAGACATCCCCAGCATGATGATGAGGGGCAGGGTGAGATGGGCCAGCTTGTACATGCTGGTGACCCATTACAGGTGGAGTCAAATATTCTAAAGGGTCACTCAAGCCAGTGGGTGACTAGAATCAAGGAACATCTCCCTGATGTGTAAAATCAGGCTGAGGAACAGGAGGTTCCTGAGGAAGAATATAACTATGATGACGGTTACGACGGTCATCTGTTGATGTCATATTTAAATGTTGGAGGCAGGAGCGCTCATGCTCAACTGTCCAATCACGCTCAGGTGTGGATGGAACAGGTAGGTTGGGTGGATTCCTGCAGGTGAAAAGAGAATTAACAGTTCATATATTACATGAAGAATGTAATACTCACATTGCAAGATTGGATCGAATTTTTAATTCTGATTTTATAATAACATTAATTGATCGTTTAAAAACATTGACCAAAAATACTCACAGTCAAGCCAAAAATCACACCAGCAAGTCAACAATGGACTAAGAAAAGTCCAGTGACCTCAAAAACCTGCAAAAAAGTGAAATCATGTCAATATTAATCAATTAATCAATTAAAAAGCGGAAATATTTGACAAAATACACTCACAATCAAGCCAAAAACCACTTCAATGGGTCAGCAATTGACCAAGATAAGTCTGGTGACCTCAAATACCTGCAAAACAGCAAAATCATGTCAATATTTATTTATTTATTTATTTATTTATTAAAAGCGGAAATATATTTGATAAATTGCACTCATGGTCAAGCCAAAACCACCCCAAAAGATCAGAAAGGGTCCAACAGAGGTCCAGTCACCTTAGACACCTGAAAAGAGTGGAATGAGTTGAGAATTTACCTTATCAGAGCCCAATCAGCCTCACAGGTGCAATGGATCTGCTGCAGAGGCAGAACTGAGCAGCAGTTGTATAAGGGAAGGGAAAACAACTCACTACAACAGTCTTGAAGACAGTCTGAAACAGTCTGAAACAATGGGGGTGAAGGGTGGGGGGTGGATGGGAGGAAGCAAGAGGGCAGGAAGGGCTACAGTCTCAAATTGAGAGCGGAAACACGGAGGCAATTGCAAGCAATTGCCTTTTCTGGCTGGGACTCCCAAGCTGCATAGAGAAGGGGATGGTTTAGTGTTGCTAGTGCCATCAGGCCACGCGAGAATTTTAGTTTATTAGAGAAGGCATGATATATTAGAAAACATGGTTTTTCTATATGGTTAGTGAATTCCCTTGTATATCCACTCTCCCACACTAATCATCACCTTCTAGATAGATAGTGGCTGTGCAGCACTGCTGCAGTGGCCAAATCAATTTGCAATTTTTTTTTTCAAAGTTGGTGGCAGTTAAGAAATTGAATTTTTCGAGCTCCCAGTGTCCCTTTGCAATACAACACATCAATTCCATCATTTATATCATAGTATGCCTCATATTATTAAATCTAAACAGAATCTGCAAGCTTAAGCAGCTTTTGCTTGGAGCTGGAGGAACTCATCCCAGAACACTACTCTGCCCTCAACCTCATCTCAATCAATGAATACTTATAGGGATGGGAAGGGTACAAAGGAAGCTCAAATACAGGTAAAGAAGTTCAGCAGTCACAAATACTAGTTTATGAGTCACATGTTTGATTAGATATACTATATATAGTAACAATAGACGCCTAAGATAAGCCTTATCGGGTAATGGCAAATCTTGTGGTATCTCAAAATTTATAACTCAGCTATCAAAAATTTATCTTGTGGATCTCTTTGGACTATTAAAACAAGGTTTTTCACAAGAGGAATAAGAAAAAAAACCCAAAATTGGAATCTCTATTTCAGGTATACAAAAGTGGTGGTGTTTAAGTGAACGGCACCATAAATGGAGGTCAAAATTTGAAACCACCAGGGTTCCATCAGTATTTTGTATTTTCTAGCCAATTAGGAAAGGTACCAACTTGGGACCATCAGATGTGGAATCTCCTCAAGAAAGTGCACCTGGTGATACCTATATCATCCATTTTAAGCCAGTTTTAAATGTGGTGAGATCACCCTAGCAATAGCCTAGGGTCATTTGAAATGAACCTCAAACATCACTCAAACAGCCCACACACATGCATGGGCAATCCATCATATGACCCAATGGACCTGGGTCAACACACACAGCCCATATTCATGGTCCAGGTCACCCTGGACCTGGGTCACACCCACAAACCATCCCAGGTGCATATTATGATGACCCACAAACACCAGTATAAAATCCTTACAGTTAGTATGAACTGCTAAACAAAACAGGTCTTACTAACTGTAGGGGAAATATGGTAGCCTAAGGTGATATGAGCAGGCTACTGTACCATTACAACCTTAGGTTCAGTCACGCGTCACAATTGACCTTGAACTGAATATCCAAAGCATTTCATAACATGTCACAACCGGTCATGAACACCCTCATATAGCAGGTCAGAGGTTTTACAGGGCCTGCCAGCCTATTTGGGGTAAAAAATGAATTTATTTAGGTCCTGTCACACAAAATTTTTGCCAGTGAACTTGGTCTGGTATTGTTCACAGCCATCATGTGTCACATCCTGTGAACCTAAGGTCATAATGGTACAGTATATACAACCCTAATGCACATCCAGAGTATGTTTAACTTTAACTTTGGGCCTTGGCTGGGCCTGTTGTGGCATATTGTTGTGCCACCTCAGACCCTTTCAGACCTATTGTTTCCATTTTTGGTCTGAGATTTCTAAATATTGAGATAATAATTTAAAAAAATTCAGACCATTAACTACAGCTCAAAGGTATTCATTTGCACCATATTTCATCAGAATCAGGCTAAAGTTGGTGGTGCCAAATGGATTTCAAACCAGCTGTTACCAGCCACATCAAGTTACCTATTAAATGAGGTACTATCCAAATGCTGATATATATATATCCCAATCAATCCACTTGACACAAAGTAAAATGGTCATTTATCTATTACTATTGAGGCATGGCAATTTCATCATTGTGTCTTGTTTTATCTCACACCTCCTCAATCCACTTTGATTGTAAGGCCCTCAGAGTCCATTTTTTAACATTTGAAAACACTGAAAATGACCAATTTTCCTACTTGATACCTCTCACACAACCATAGTATTTTCTCTATAATGGCTGGTTGTGAGATTACTTACAAGGACTATGAACATAACTTTTCCGCAAGACCTATTTGACTTACCACCCAACTTAACAATATCCAATGCAGTCAACATTTCCACAATGCATAACCTCACAATGCATAATATCTCATAGTGCATGAGTTCTGGTAGGACGAAAGGGGCTTATCTCATGGTGCATACATAATGCCTCATAATGCATAGGCTAAGATGAGTGCCAGCACTATGCATTATGACGATATTGACTGTAGCTGTCATTGATCATGCCCAGTAAGTTCAAAACAATAACCAGCTATCAAGCAGGCTCATTGTCACCTCCCACATCAGTTGCCAAAACACCAATCCCAAACCGTTTAAGCTTCTCAAAATATTTTTGGACTCGACTCGCGACCTGGCGGGGTGTACGTCTCCCTTGCATAGCTTGAGATATCTTTTGCCATCTGGTGATGGGGGTTGTTAATTGAGTTGGAGAGACATGAACGAACATCAACAACGCACCGATTTTTCTCACCCTCGGGAATCTCATCTAACAGCCTCTCAAGTAAATGCTGTTCAGAGACAGTCCACGCCTGTTTATATGTCTCTGGTTTTATCTTTGTCTTCGCCTGGGTCGTTGAATCGATCTTTGGCGGAGGGTGGAAGGAAGGAGGAGATGATGCCCGGCGAGCACGCTTCCCTAACTTTGTCGGAGGAAGAGTCTCCGTTACAGGAGTCGACGCGGTGGGAGGGGGAGGGTTCATCGAGACATCCTCCCCAGCCTTCGCGATCCCACCTGACCGTCTCCTCTTTGTAGGGGTAGAATCGACGAAATCGCCTGCGGCGAACTTCGTAGATGGCCGGCGCGCTCGTGTCGATTTTGATTGGCTTTCGGATGTCGTTGTTTGCAACGGAAACGGGGACGGAGCTGACGATGCAAAGGCGGATGAGACTGGCGTAGCCGGCGTATTTAAATCGGCCGTGGATGCTCGACTATGACGTCCAGTAGTGGTGAGGCGTGGTCGGGGTTTCGCTTCTACTATGCCTATATCAGACGCCGTGCCATCTGGGGTACTTATTCCCGAACCCAGTCCCAAACCTACGCCCAAAACGGGTTCCAAAATACTAACGCGCGCGTCTTTGACGAAGCGCTGGAGTGGGGAGAGTGGAGACCGTTGAATTTTGTGGGGCCCTTTTGGGTAGGTGTGGGAATTGGTGGTAGTGATGTTGTGGGTGAGGGTGCGGAGGGGTGATGGGTCTTTTTGGGTGTAGAGAGACCAATCTATGTTCACGGGTAGTCCTGGAGCACATTCTGATACGTCCGTTAAATCGAACGAGGGCCGGTTTGTCTGTGTCGGCTTCTCAATGGCATCTCTTCTTAACTTAAGAAGTCTATCAATATCAGACTGTGTGCGAGACAAAAGGGCGCGTTGGGTGGTTATATATTGTTGGATCGCGTCAAGGCTACCATTGACAAGTCAGTTGGCTTGCTGTGCGGCTGAACATAGGAGGGAACATACGTTTGCTCGCGGGTGTCCATGCCATGAAAATTAAAAACCAAAAGGACTATTCTGATGTCCTGGACTAGTCTGTAGAGCTCACATGTGCCGTGGAGGATGTCGTCTAAGAGCAAGAAGTCGAGAACAAGAAGTGAGGATCTGCCACGCCCATGAGTCGGGCGCTCCGATAAATGAAATTCCCGCTTCCATCCGCACCCAAATTTCTTAGGTCAGCGTTCAACCATGAACTCGACAGCCGCGACCTCAGTGAGCTCGACCCTGCTGCCTCTCTTCGCCATCCTAACCTCTTCACTATCAACCCTTGAGAACACATTCTACAAAATCCCCGGCTCACAAGTCGTAGCCCGCTATGTCAAATCGTCTCACCAGAACGATCCTGGCCGGACGGTATTGGAATTGATATTGGTGCTATTTGCTATCAGGACGCTCTTAAAGAGTAGGACAAGGACGGATCGAACTGGAAAACATTTTATCTCATTCAGTGAGAAGGTACTTGCTTTGCTATCTGCTTCACTAAATTTTTGTGTTGATTTATTGCATTTCATTTTGTACGGTGATTAGGAAATAGACGAATTGGTAGACGAATGGACCCCTGAGCCACTCGCCCAACCGCTTTCCGAGTGGGAGCAGCACGATCTCTCCGCAGTCTCTGTTGTCCAAGGTGCCAATGGCCCACGTCCCAAACTTGTATCAGGGAAAACCGTGCTCAACCTTGCTAGCTTCAATTTCACCGGGTTGGCCGGGAATGAGGCAATCAAGGAACGGGCCATCGAGACGCTTAGGAAGTACGGGCTAGGGAGTTGTGGTCCCCCGGGATTCTACGGGACTATCGGTGAGTGTATAAACGAGTTCGGGCTGGTATATAAAGGAGATAGGTACTAATATAAAATTGCAGACGTACACATGGATTTTGAACGTGACGTGGCCGACTTCCTGGGTACAGAAGCCGCTATCCTCTACTCCCAAGGCTTCTCCACCATTTCTTCCGTTATTCCCGCCTTCTGCAAACGAGGGGACATAATAGTGGCTGACCGAGGTGTGAATTTCACGATTCAAAAAGGGATTCAGATCAGTCGGTCAACAGTGAGGTGGTATGACCATAATGATTTGAAGAGCCTCGAAGAGGTGTTGGAGAGCGTGGAGAAGGAGAGGAAAAAAAGGAGAGGCCCTTTGACTAGACGGTTTATTGTTACTGAGGGTATATTTGAGAAGGATGGGAAAATGGTTGACTTACCCAAGCTCGTAAGTGCATACTTTACTTGCGCTTCCCATCTTGTGGACTAATTTTGGGAATGGCAGATCGAGCTGAAACTTAAATATAAATACCGACTGGTCCTCGACGAGAGTTTTTCGTTCGGGACAGTTGGTCGAACCGGTCGTGGCCTAACAGAGCTCTACAATGTCCCCGTAAGCTCCTCTCTATCTTTATACTCATCATCAATAATCCTCCCATACCACAGGCATCCCAAGTAGACATGCTAGTAGGCTCGATCGCAAATGGTTTAGCCTCCTGTGGAGGTTTTTGCGCCGGCTCGCAGGTCGTAGTCGACCACCAACGAATCAATGGCACATCCTTCGTATTCTCCGCATCCATGCCCGCCCTCCTAGCAGTCTCTGCTTCCGAGGGCATCTCCATCCTCCGTAACCAGCCGTCCATCCTGACGACCCTACAGGAGAATGTCAGAGCTGTGCATGGCGTATTAGCCAGTATCGTGGGCACATTGATTCTGATACCGAGTCATTCCGCCAGTCCAATTATTCACATAACTAGCAAACCGCAATCACATTCCTCCCTTTCACCCACTGCAATCCCTTTATCCGTGTCCAGCTCCATTTCCGGTAAATCTAACCCCACCTCTATTATTCCCTCCCCATCCTCCCCCTCCTACTCCGTCGCCGAACAGATATTTGACGCAGACGCGGAGGAGAGGGTCCTCCAAGAGATAGTGGAAGAATGTTTGGCGCAGGGCGTGTGGGTGACGCGGGCGAAAAGGCTGAAAGGCCAGGAGATGGTTGAGCGGAAACCAAGTATTCGGCTTGCGATTAGTGCTGCGTTGACGAGGAAGGAAGTGGAGAAGGCCGCGGGGGTGGTGAAGGCTGCTTGTGTGAAGGTCTTGGGGAAGAGGAAATAAAGGGACTGGTGGACGGAATGGAACAGAGTGGTGATATATTTAATATCTAATGACCTTCTTTGCTCTCGTGTTTAAACACTGCTTACTCGCGCTAATATACCTTCTGCTGGCCTCCTCAAAAGATAACCATGTGAACGTTTGTGGGTCCAATAATGACGGCACCGATTTTCCTTTCGTAGCCACAGCACCGACCGCGAGCCCCTTCACTTCGACCACGTACTTACAGTTTGAGAGTGTGACATCTTCATTGCATCATTAATACTTCTATGGTCGTTTACTTCCTGCTGGGTGTCTCGTGATATATCGACTTGAATCATGATGCATGTGTGTGTCGAGCTACTTGACGTCCGGGTCGACACGTCCGTCACCGTGTTCAAGTTAGACCTAAGTACTGAAGACGAATCACCGCGACGCAATAGGTTGACCAACTGACCAGCCTGTGTCATGGAATTATGAGGGTAGAGAAGAATAGGGTTTTACGGAATTTGCTACCCTTATAAAGACATTATAAAACTTTAGAGTAAAGCGGCGGATTTGCTGATGACTAGGACATACATTCTTGGGCGTCTACTCTTCCACTCGTTGGCAAGTTCTCCGATATTCCTTCCAGCAATGGTCTGTTCCTGATACAGACGCGGGATGCGTGTCTGTTTGGATGTGAGTGTCTCTACATATATCATCATCGACGGCATTCTTGATGAGTTATTCATAACTGAAGCGCCTCGCAGCTGTGGACCCACCAACCCATCAGGAGCGGTAACCTTCATACACAAAATCCGAATGAAGAGATGGGGCCTGCAAGGTATTGCACAAAGGATAGAGCTCGCCATCTAGAAACTGAAGAGTCTACAACTGAGGCGGTACGATCTCGATGGCTCGCCCCCTTTCATTTTCTTCTATATACTGCTGACACGGTTGTCTTCCTGGACTATCATTGAATCCCAACTTCGTCGACATCCTTAATACTTTGCTAATACTTACACGCGTCGACAGTCGACCCGATACGTTTTCAATTGCCTGGCACAAACTTACATATCCACCTTATTTCACAGGGCGGATTACAGTGATGTTTTTTGAATGCGGAACAGTTTATTGGCTTTATTTTGGATAACTCGTGTTCCTGGAGAGGACTTTGTAAATACCCAACAAAAATGCATTATTTTGATGTTGGATTTGGTTTATTGCACAGCCACTACATAATCAGACCGTCAGTTGGTTGTTCTGGTACCACTACCGTGGACGGGTAAGTAGCGTCGCGGGCAGCGATGTCACATAAAGCTTCGTCATCGGTGGCATCGAGTAACCTTGCTCCTCCTCCACTGTCGATGATCGCGGGCCAAACGCAACAGCGTCGCATGACTTCTCCATCTTTACCCCCTGCAGGTTCACTTAATTTGGTGCGTTACGATACTATCATATACCCAGCCCGATCTCTAACATAACTGATGCTTAAACAGCCAGAGCCGGTCTACGGACAACGCGAGCCAACATATCCAGCACGCCCGCCATCGCCATTACGGAATAGCCATACCCCACCACCGTTCGCTGACCCAGTCGATTCAGACGAAGAAGATTGGGGACCGGAAAGATATCATTCAACATCCCCTGCGACATCTGTCACGCAATTCGCTACAAACCTCGCAGGTCGCGTCAACTCCTTGCTCTCGTCCCCGCGTTCGCCTCGTATGTTGACAGATGCAGAACTCGAAGCTGAGGCTGAGCGAGAAAGGGATCGGAGCCGACGAGAGGCTGAGAGAATATTAACTCAAGAAGCCAACGATAGGAAGGCCGTCGAGGAGAGGGTACTGGCATTGATGCATTCGACCAGGGGGAGTAACTTGCCCCCTCCTCCCACGCGATCTCAGACTATGCCGAATACGTCTGGTCCGCCATCCCCTTCCTCTTCCCATAAAGAAAGCACGGGTTGGTGGACTGCCGCGAAGAATAAACTAACGCCTACGAAAGAGAAGGAACCGCTTACACCTGCTCAGCAGGTCATTCAAGAAACGAAAGCACGCGAAAAAGATATCAAAAGGACCGGAAAGGGTAAAGAGAAGGAATTGCAAACGACAGTCGATGATAAGTATGCCAATCCGGCTCTTCTCAATACCCCTACGCCCGTCCACCGAAAACCAGTACCCGCCTCCCCATCTTCACCTACACCATTCCGTCCAAACGTGCGCACAGATCTTAGTCCATCACCGCTGCACTCCGTGGAGGCCCGCCAGGAAGCTCCCTCTCCATCTCGAGACGCTCCGCCATTATATGCTCAATTTAATGCTCAAGGCATTTTGGATGTGCCTGGTACATTATTAGTAATCGCGAAGCGTTTCGAGAAACTAGAGAAATGGGCTGTGGGACACGTCCGTGCCCTTGAGGAGCGCATGAGCGATGTCGAACGATGGCTGGTCGATAAAGAAAAGGAGAAAGACAAAGAGACAGCGGAGTCTCTTAGCGAGGACAAGGCACGCGGAAATGCTCGACCTACAGAAGAACTGCAAGAAATGAAAGAAGAAATCACCGAGCTCCAAGGCAGGGTTGGTGAGCTTGGTCGGGAGATGGCAAATTTGGCCACAGCACCCTTAAGTCTCTCTTCTGGGCCATCTCGCTCACCTGCCATTGTCCCTGCCTCGGTGGCTCCGCACGCGTCATCATCTGCCGATGTGATGTCTTTGCCTTCTCAGCCCGAGCCAGTCACAACACCTCGCCGAGTGCCTAGTTCAACGGCGAGGGAATCGACTAGCCCGCCTCTAGCCTCTTCCGGACCATCGAGTGCACGTAGCTACAGCAGACTACCATACCCTAGCGGAGACTACGCGACACCGCCTGACTCAGGTCAGCTGGATCGAGGGGCATTCCCTTCGCCCACGAATTCTCCACCTTCCTCCCTTACCTCTACACGACCGCTGAATATCCCTGGACTGCCCAAGGCCACCACCAATACATCATCCTCTGTGTCGTCATATGGCAGCATTTCGTCCGGGCTACCGCGAACCATGTCGTCCGTGTCGCCTTCGAGTGACCTACCACCACCGAAACGACCTTTGGACCGCCCAGCCAGTATAAGCCCTACTCCAAGAAAGCGATATACAGTAGCGCTTGGCGGATCGATTATGAACCAGGATAAGTCACGACAGCAAAGTTCGCCTTACTCTAGTTCGCCTGTTGGTGAGGATGATAACGAGTCAGAGGATGACTTCAATGATGAGACTATCGGTAAATCTGCTGTGCGGTTGGTCCGTCCAAATTCACCACCGCCACCCTCGACTTCCCCCCAACCGAAAACACAAAATCGTGTATCCCCCGAGAATCGACGTCTACGCACTCAATCAGCGTACATATCTCCTACTCCCTCCGCCCTCTCCAATGCGCTAGCCTCTTCATCCCCATCACCTTCTACATCACATAGTCGTGTCCGTTCCCGGTCTACAGATCGCATCGGATTAGGCATTAACACTGCGAAGCCGAGTACTGAAAGGGAAGCTGGTGGCGTTTTTTCCGGTGGCAAGTTCGTTGACCCTCTTGTCTTAAGGAAGCAGGAGAAGGAGGGTCAAGGTGGCAAGGGGAAGTTTGCTACTGGAGGCGGGGTCAAGAAAGTGCCTGTTGGACAGCTTGTCGCCTTCTTTGACGGTGATAGGAAGGAATGAGCTGGTGGATTGATATTTCGGGGGCACGACCCTCGAATTTTTGCACGCTGATACTCAGTTGCAGCGGTCAAGTCCGCTGATGAGAGTTGATTTGTTATGAAATCATCTAATGCTATCGATCACTCCACATAGTTTTATTCTAGCTACGGCGCCCTTTCACTCCTCCCTTTGATATTTTGCTGCATGATTATCTTGCTATCCTACACTGTCCGATTACGCGTATATACGTGGATGTTTTGTTAGCTAATGAATTTACGACTTTCATGACCATCTTTGACTGAAAATTAGGTTAAGGTTAATTGTTAACTCTTTGAACTCGTGGCTAGACAAAATAATCTACGGGCAGGTTCGTATCCACCCTCCAACCAAACTATGTCCTTCACATATGTCATTGGTGAGCGAGCTTTGTTGCCAAAGACTGCGAAAAACTCAGATGTGCTTTGCCCCAGAGCACATGGAAGAAGATGAGGACACAACGAAAGCTATTCCTCCGTGGGTGGAACTGGAGTATGCGGTCCGTCCGGGCTCCATCCTTCTTGAAATATACTCATCTTAAAGGTACATTGCAGCACATGCGTATCCTTGCAGGTCCAGGAGCCCAAGTATACTTCACACATCTCTCCCAGACTTCGAGTGATTCCCTCACGAAAATATTCGAGGAAGCACCCAACAGTGATGTTCTGGCTCAGACCTTGTGCCATAAGATCGGTGTACTAGACCTGATGAAGAAATCGTCTATTCCACTAGAGAAAGTGTGTCTGTTAGATCCCAAAGCCGAAGAGGAACTTAGCCCCCGGGATGGCGACGGCCGGTTTTCGTGGTTTCTTTTTGGCGTGTGTCTGTCTTATTTTGTCAAAATATTATAATGATACAATCCTCTGACTCGATCTCCTGCTGATTTTACCAGGGAATACTTGGTTCGCAGTTCTGAAAGCGTCAAAAATGGAATACTGACTCCACCGTTGGCCTCTAGGAGATGACCCTCCTCGAGACAGAACCTCAGAACTCAGGTCGCTCGGGTTCCCAACTCGAAATTTGGGGCCCATGCAAATGACAACCGATACAGCACTTGGCGTCTCAAAAATCGTGGTGCATGATAAAAGCAAGTGCTCCGTTTTCATATTTCTGCCTGAAATTTATCTCATGCAACCACACAGTCCTTCTGGATAAGATTACCTACGTGGTACGTCTTGCGATGCCTTGCAGAGAGCTCAATACTAACATTATACGTGTCGCTAGGATAACCCAACCATCCGATTCAACGCGAAAGAGAGTGTCGAAATGCCCTTCAGTCCGTTGGTGTTTAATCCCCCCCATTCATTGCTAGACTGATGCCTTATTCAGGATATATCGAAGACAAGAGGGAACCACTGCTGCCACCGGGCATGCGAGAGCTTCTACATGAGGACCTCAACAAAAGCTTTGATTTCTAAAGAATTGGTCGTAGTGTAACTACTATTATCCTGGGTGGGCCTGCAGCCCATGATAGATACAACAATGCACCTGCTATAATACTAATGATACAATGAAACAGTGAAAACTAAGCAAGACAGATATAAATATGACGAGACAATTTACGAGGTCCGCTGGTAATTGATGATGGTTAAATAAAACAATGCAAGCAAATTACAATTTGACAATAGGATGATGCAGCCTATAGATAAAATGGATGATAATGATGCTACAAAGTAGAGGTTGGTGATGACTGTGTGTGTCCTAACGGTCGCAGTTCCCAGGGCGCCGGGTATCTCGCGACGTCAACGAGATTCTGATCGGCACGCGCGTCCTTGAGGCGATCGCGGTCGTTCATCGCCATACGGGCGCGGCAACGCACAAGGCGAAGCTTTGTCCGCTTGATCCCTACGAAACACCCACAGGTCACATTAGATGTACAAAATGAAGGATTAACAGCAAACATACAAGTGGCGATTGTCGTCCGATCTTCATCCAGGAAAGGGTTACCCGTTTGTAGTAGGTCGTCTTGAAGAGCGTAGAGGCACCAGAGTGACTCTTCGTAGAGCTTCTCGCACTCGTCGGGGCTCGAAGCTTGGTCAAGAAGTTCTTTTCGGGCAGCCGTTCGACTCTAGATAACATTAACACCGTAAGTAAAGAACAGGCTACGATCCACTGCTGCACAAACCAGCGTCAAGGCGCGGTCGTAGACCAGCTGATCAAGCCAGCTTTTGGGACCATCTTGTGGTGCAGGTAACCATGTCTTAACCATTGCTGCCCGTTCGTTGCACTTAACAAAATGGTTCTTAAACCAGACCAACGCTAACAACAGCAGTCAGATGACTAAACTAGAAGGATAAATATGTTTCAGGCGCACCATCGTCGAAACCTTCGCTCACGACAAACTCTTCATCGGGATGTTGCATCTTTACATGCTCCTGATGATTGCGGAGCTTGTCGATGCCCTTCTGGGAGAACGACATAAGTAGCATGTAGACTGCTACGCAGGTCACGGCGTTATATTCCGCTTCAACATCGGCATTCTTCCTGCGCATGGCTTGCTTCTCAGCCTCGCCATCCCGCTTCGCAAATTTATTAGGATCTGCGAGAGGCTCTGGGTGACAATAAGCATATCGTTCCATGGCATACAGTACGCCAAAGAAGTTCTTACTTTGCGGAACGGCTTTGACATACTCATACATCTCGTCGGCCCAATTGGTAAGCACGTCTGTCTTCTGCGCAAGTTCCTCCAATGAGGCCAGTAACACATCCTCAAGTGGATCTCTCTCCCCTTCTTCATCTTGCCCGCGCCCAACAATGATCTGTGGACGTCGAGGACTTGAAGGTGCGCTGTACTCACGGTATCGAGAAGGCGCAAGTGTTGGGCCCATACCAAACAATTTCTTGGATGCCAAGCTGAGAGCTCGGCTGAGGGCATTGGAAGCTGCGCGGGATGCAGCACTTGTGGGCGATGATGACAGGGGAGCGTTAGGATTGGGAGCTGGTGGGAATATCGGGGGGTCATTGGAAGGTGTCCGAGAGTGGGGAGAAAGGTATCGGTTAGCGAACGTCTCTTCTGACAACGGCGATGGCAGCATTTTTCGATCTGTTAACGGACGTCGACGCGCTGCACTGATTTCTGAAAGTACACTAGTATTAGCAGGCTAGAAGAAACGATAGCTCGATCGATGGCACTTACCATCCACGGCTTGGTTGAATTCAACTGCTCTAGTATCCCCAACTAGAACGTATTCATGTCGAAGTGTTTTGTCTTCTTCAGACTCGCCAGGGATGGCAGATCCTTCTGCCGATAATGGCGTTGTCAATGGGCGTCGTTCGGGTGGACGCTGCGAAGATGGCTGCCTTGACGTCTCAGCTGGTGTCGCCACTTTACCAGGCGAACTTGTCGTCGGACTGCCCATAAAGTCACTCAACAACCTGTTATTTCGATGCTAAATTGGAATCCAACTGACCTGTTGGATCTCCCATCCGATGATGAAGGGCCTTCCGTCCGCTTAACAGGTCTGAAATGGAATTTGCTAGGAGGTATCATGGCCTTGGGGTCCAACACCTCGGGTGGTATAACTCGGTGATGCTCAGGTATTTCCAGCCTCCCCGTCCAAGGCTTCACATCCCCATTCGCCTCCTCACCCACACCATCGTCGTCCGCCGTAGCGCTGTTTGGGGGAGGACTAGGATCCCTTCGTTCAGACGGCCTAGGGAACTTCGACTTGGCAAGCGCAGTGCTCCCGAAGAACTCGTCAAAGCTCGATCGCTCAACAGGGTGACGTTTGAGTAGCGCCCTAATGAGGATTTTGATGTCATTTGGCACTGGGATGATGGGGTTTAAGTCGTCCGTTGCACGTTGGGTATCTTCATCGGGAAACTTGATGCCCTTGGCGTTCTCGATCTTCTTAAGAAGTTCTACGTG
>KN832993.1:273382-287399 GCA_000827315.1 Piloderma croceum F 1598
ATTCTCCAAAATCTAACACTGATCGACGTATGCGATGCACAAATGCCATGAACTGAGCAGGCTCCCAAAAGCCAAATCCATCAAGTCGATCAAGGTCAGTACCAAGTTCCTCCAGCTGATATAACCCCGCTCATTCCGATCTTTCTTCCAGTTTCGCCGCACTACGCCCGGATGTGTGCAAGAGTTGCTGGGATGTCGCTCACCCGAAAAGACTAGACTTGTCGACGAGTCACATCCAGCGGCGAAGCTTCGTCCAAGGTATCCTCGCTTCTCAAATGCGCACATCACAATCCGTGCATTTCCAAAAGCAGTGTTGGGGATCCCAGAGGTGATCTGGCCAGATCCTCCTTTCAACTATTTAGTTGACTTGAAATGGAGCGAGCGCCTCGAGGCGCTACGAAAGACAGCCGAAGAAGGGGAGGTTGCCGACAAAAATGCGGATTTGCCTATTGACAAAGTCAATATGTCACTGACGTTCGTTGTGGGCAAGAAAGCAGTGCACAAGAACGCCGTAGTTCGTAAAAGGATAGTTCGGAGAATAAAGACAGTGATTTCACTTATTGTCACTCGGGGCGCAGACGTTGAACGTATCGGTGATACTTGTGCGGTACTGAAAGAGACTACTGGTCTGATTCTCAATAACGACGCAAATATCAATCCACACCAGTGGATCGCGCCAGGTATGTTCCATATACCCTCATCTCATCCTTCTAAATTAGCGTTATTCTGTCAGGCTGGACATATTCAATCATTCCTACCCTGTCAATCTATCGCATGCCATACCCGGAGTTGGTCTCGATACTGCGGGATGGCCTCGGCGCAATTCATACCAAGATAGGAATGCTCGAGGCAAGGTGGATATCCGAGGCAAATTTGGAGCTACCTAAACAGCAGACTGCTTTCGATTCAAGACCTCAACCGCCACATCAGGAGTTGTCCCCAAGTTCCTTTGGTCCCCCAGACGGCCAGCCCATGACAAAAAATCGAATAACTAAGACTTCTTTCGGTTTAAAACCTCCATCGGCAGATCTGAAGTCCGCCCCCCCGGTGTCGCCACCTCCTTCTTCATCTCGTTCGCCCCCAACTCACCCATACGAAGTGACCGTGCCTAGCATTCGAGTAACCAGGACTCCTTTCGGTTTACGATTTTCACCCGTCCCAACGGCCGATTCACCCATGAAGGTAGCCAAAACAGCTTTATTTATAAAAATGACCTATTTTTTGATGATTCTTTTTGACTGCAGCCGCCATCTCAGGCTACGTCGACACCGACCCCAATACCTCGCCTGTTCTTCCCAACTTTCCCGCCCAATTCCGATACGCCGCCATCCGCAGACCCATCCTCTAATACAAACAGTAGCAACATCCCCATCCCAGACAAACACTCCCCGACCCTCTCGTCCAACTCTGATTCACCACTATCCGCGATACCATCCTCTAATACATACAGTAGCAACATCCAAGATAACCAAAAGCGAAAGGTCCCCAAGTAACGTCACCTTCAGGCTCGGTGATTGTATCCCGAAGAAAAAGATCATGAATCATTGCATACAGGGTTATATCCCAGCTACTGGTAGACGCTTTCTCGGTACTTGCTACATCATCTGCTCCAACCGTCTGCAACCTAGTCAGACCGTTTGCTTCCATTTGTCTAATACCAGAAACAAGTGCTATTGCTCCAACACTCCACCGTGGTGGCTAACTTAGTATTATGTATTCCTTCCGCTCCACTGTAAACAACATACCACCGGACGTAATTCACAATTACAATAGCTGTAAACAAGTCGGAAAACATGCCAAGAGCCTAGGGCAGCTGCTCGAGTATAATTTGCGCGTGTGACTCCAGTGCTTCAAGACGTCCAGATCATTTATGTAATAGAGGAACCCTTGTGACATATCACGTCTATGCATCGTTTCCGATGAACACGCTCAGTCGCGACTGCAATGCCACAACTACAATAAGCGGGGGGGAACCCAGAGGCCATCTCCGTCATTTCAGGCACATGTGAACCGACATAAGGGAGAAGTATAGGCATCTCTAGATCGAGATGCAGATGCAGAACTGAAGAATGTCTTGAGAGAAATTGTTGCCACTTGTCAAGTGAACGCCACCTGTGGGGAGTGAACCATCTGGACGCTATCTGGCAATACCAGAAGCACATGATATAATATATATATACTAGGTCTGGAGTACAAGAACAAGAAATGGCGGGGTTGCCGTTATGGTTTCTTAGGAAATTCCATAAGCGTAATGAAAGGAACATCCCAGAACAGAACAAGGCTTTATACATAGCAACGCCGACCCAACGGGAAGGAGTCTGTGAGACGTCACAGATCTTTAATAAGCGTATATCCGTCGATCATTGACTGTTTATGGAGGGCCATGCAAGATGCTCGTTGTTCTTCGAAATGGTCGTTCAAAAGAACAACCGCCCGGATTAGGCAGTCGTTAACGGTTTTTTGGTTTCCTTTCTTGGGTTCTGGGGGGGGGGTCTATTTTTGGGAACCAATTCGCCGCCACCCTGAGAGACTTAGTTTTTCGTGGCATTTCATTAGTTGTTAGCAGGTGGATGCACTGTATGGTCTGTGTTCTTAAAATCTTCGATGACATTTTTTTTATCGTGGCGCTATATGACAAGTACCAGACATGTGCAGTTTCATCAGGGACTACTATCAGTCAGTGTCTATCACACCGGGAATATTGACCCGTCTGACTCTCACAGTTCCTAGTCATTTTGCGTCATGACTTTGTTCTAGGTGTGGCATACTTATTTTTTTCCCTCATGGACATGTGAAGCAAGCTCATCACAGGGAAATGCTACGCCACATCGTGATCAGCCTCTAGCACGTTTAACGCCTCCAGTTCTTAATCGGTTGACTCAAATTTGCTTGGCAGTAGGTTTATCGCGGGTCGCATCATTTCCTCCGATTGGAGTCGCCAACCGCAGTCGAGGTTTCCAGCAAATGGTTGAATGGTGAATGAATATTTGGAAAGTTGGATCAGATTATAAATGCTCCACATGGTCTGCTCTTTGTTGGATCTAAATAGTTTGTGATTTTCTATCAATTAGCAGGAATTAAAGACATCTTGAGTCGCTGGCAGTGCTACGGACATCGCGGAAAAAAAAGCGACCTTAACATGATAACACTGTATGCTCCGCTCGCGTCAGATAAGAAGGAGTGGTGCCAATACAGTCGGGCGCAAGCAGTGGCAGAATGTCATCCCACCGTTTAATCCACCCTAGGCCAAGGCAATTAGAGCCAGACCGATTTGGATCGCAAAAGAACAAGGTCGTGAAGGAGATCAAAGTCGTTTCGAGTATGCTTGCACCCCATCCTTGTATTTCGAACGCAGGAGATAAATGAACGGTATGAGCGGGACTGTCGCGGAGCCGTGGACAGGGAGTCAAGATACCCAGTCGGATCGGGTCTGCAGATGTGGGATCGTTTGTAATTGCGGAGCACGTGCAAATAAATACGCACCCGGTATGGAAATCCCTTTGTGAGGATTAGGCGCCCTAGGACGGATTGAGAGCATCTTTGTTCCAAGGAAGGACCTATCAGGCGTATATAACCATCCAATCGATCTCCTTCATCATCCCTCTTCACTATCTCCCCCCATCTTACTCCTGCTCATCACCGTCCTGACAAGATCAAGTCGCTATTGAATAGTGCTCTTATCCTCATAACCAACCATGTTCCAAGTCGCTTCTCACCCTGTCAATTTCTCTGGCCACCACGCAGTCTGGGAGCACAATGATCTCTCCCCAGTCACATCTCCCACACGCTCCAGTTTTTCATCTGCCGATGTACAGCTTCCGCGTACCCTTCAGCGGCCATCATACAGCGAAGTCTCCCGCGATCAGATCGCGGCGGTTGCCCCAGAACTCGTTGATGTCCCCGCGGAATATATCCGCAGATCGATGTGTGCAAAGACCGCTCAGTACGTATTCGCCGTTGATATTATATAATCAGAATCCAGTAATTCTCACCAAATTTACCGCCTTAGAATGCTCGCCGGCATTTCGGCGTTATCCAAGACACACTTACCTGTCACAATCCCAAAATCCCACCTAAGGCACAACATGCCTTTGACCGTTCCTGTTCGCTCGTCCGCGTCGCAACAAGCTCCTACATACCCAACTCATTTCCTCGCACTTTCTTCAAACTCAAAATCGCAAACCAGCCTCAGTGACGAACTTCCTCTCATCCCGACTCACAGCCTCGTGCTTGCGGCGCACTGCGCATCACTTCCTCGCATGCCCCCATCGAGTCCTCAAGCACATGGAAATACGGTCACTGTCCCGGTTCTCCCGCTCTCAGTTCCGTCGCCGCAAGCTTTCCAGACTCTCCATCAATTCCTCTATACACACAACGTCTCCGGTTTGCTCCATGCTCTCTTACCGTCTTTGCCATCCGCTTTCCTCTCTTCGCTCTCCTCCTCCACAATCTACTCCACACTCTCCTCCGGTCCAAAATTGCACCAGCTGTCTGCTCACTGCCTCTCAAACGCGCAGCATGGACAACCCACGCAGATTCTCATGGGCCACGCGCAGCACATCACTGCACTATGGAGGAACGCAATCGCACTTGGTGTACACGATAAGGATTTGTGGGATGTCATTGATTTGGCATGGGAGATCGTCCTCGGATCCCTCAACTTGGCGGCCGGTGTTTATTAGATTTGGACGCTGCCGCTGCTCTCGGTTGGACATAGACTCACGGGGGAAACGAACGCAAAACTGTTTCGGCGTAAAAACACCAGGCGCTGGACGCCGGATAGTAGAGCTGGAGCCTTCGAGCTCTTTTGGGACCTCTCGCATAATGCGAGCCAATTCACCTTTGGACCTTGGAACTGTATTTCTGGAATTTGTTGTCACCCTGCATATCGCCTGCGCATCGTTGTTCTGTATCTTTTTATTCATATCTCACCTCGCCGACTCGCATATCTCATATACTTTTATTTTTGACCGTCGCCCAATGACGAGTTAACCTACCCCACTTCTTGCACATGTTCTGACAAATTGTATCGATGTCTTAAATACTTCGTTCTTGATTACATTGAATTGAAATTATACCAGTTCATTGTCTACGTTGATTCAAACCATATTGGCTCGATAACAGAAGAGATGCACCTTGTCAACAACATTTCAAATATAAGACATGCTCATGAACGCTCACAATATCTAACCAAGCCTAATATCCTTCACACCGAAGGCTGCGTTATCTGCACCTTTCCTTTGTCATCCTTCGCTCCATTCAAAAATGCACTCCGTCGCTTCGCCTTCTCCGCCCGTTGTATCTCGTCGGCCTTTTCTTTCAACTGAGCTTCCTCCAGCCGTGACCGCACTAGGATCCGCAATCGCATACCCTCCATACCAAGCAGCTTCGAATTTGTTTTCATCACATAGTTGTCCAATCCACCAGCCTGCATTATCATCGTGTCTGCTTAGTCGCAATGCGATCCTGAGCAGACAGAAACGTACCTTCTTGATACATCTCAACGCGCGCGTCGTCACCTTGAGCTTAAGCGTTTCCCCAGTGGCTTCCAAAGGCAACCGCTTGCTCCTGACGTTAGGCAACCATGTTCTTCGCGTTTTGTGCTTAGAGTGTGGAACATTGTTCCCACTTTGTCTCATTTTTCCATGAAAAAGACCCTCCTGAGACCGCTTGAAGGGCTGAGATATTACAGATAAAGCGAAAGAACGAGGGAGCGATGCTAGCATCCTGATGGATGCGGTCAAGTGGCTTCAAGTGGTCAGAATGAATAAATCGATTTCAAACTCCGCGAAGCAACTGACTCGACGGTGCGCAACGACGGCAACGATGACAAGAGTCCTCTTAGTACTTCTGCTCCGAAAGCTGGAGCCATCCTCCTTGGGTCTTGTGGGAGATTCATGCTGCAGGTGTCGCAGGTCGACTATTACGTCACCACGACTTGTGTTTATTCTCCCCGCCACCCAACCCCCAAACTCACTGCTATGCCCGTAGCTTGGGAGATCCTTGAATATTCGGCCGGTAAGCCAACCCAACCCAACAAGGGACGAAAAGCTGCAGTAATAGATTACTGATACGAGCAAGTACTATTATAGACCAGCAGTACAGTCAACAATTGAAAACTACATATTAGTCTGGAATAATCGTATAAGCAAGCTGAAAATTTTGTAAGATAGTTGAAGAATCGGTGACAAACGAAATAAAATAACGATCCGGAGTAAGTGCGTGTATATGAGTAAGACGGTCTGAGCCATCCTCCTTGGGCCTTGTGGGAGATTCATGTTCCAGGTGTCGTAGGTCGACTATGGCCGATCTTACGCCACCACGACTTGTGTTTATTCTCCTCACCACCCCCAACCCCAAACTCACTGCTATGCCCGTGGCTCGAAACTGAGCGTGCACTCTGAGAAGATAACGACGGCGGTTTGCCTGAGGCAGAGTCCGAGTACACGCTGGCGTACTCGCTGCTGGTAGAAATACTGTGTACTGATTCATTCGCCCCTGGTTCGTTCAAACTGCCACTCCCATTGGTACTGGTCTTGTACCCAGAAGAAATGATTGAAGGCCTCTTCCCTTGGGGTTCGAAAGGTACATAATAAGTGAAAGGGCTTTGCTTTTCCGAATGAGTGGGAACAGGGTTGAATATGGCTTCGATGAGCGTCTCAGTGGTCCGCGGTCCATACGCGGACGACAAGTTCGATATGTCGAATGGATCAATCCCGATTTTCAGCGTCGTGCCTTTGCGCTGCGATTCACCTTTGCTTTGGTTGTCGTAGTACATGCCATAGAGGTCCAACGTCCGTGGACGCGTACGGTAGACATCGTTATCCAAAATACCGGCGATTCCCCCCAAGATCTCCCCTTTGGGGAGAGGAGGGGCCTTATAATTTTTTTCGCCGCCGACATGTTCTAATTGAACGGTGAGCTGGCAGGTGTAGATTGGGAGTGTCAGTAGCCGAACAAAATATAAGATGAAGAGTCTACCTTCAGAGTAGCGTTGGTCTTGCTCTGGCATAAAAGGTAGCGTCGGGTGATTGGCCCTACATTGGCGTACTCTGCGAGGTTAAGGTACACCGCACCAAAACGTGGATTGTGTGGTGCATCTATATCGCCTGGTATGACGCGCTGAGTATGACAACAGTTATCAAAGAACGTGAGAACGGAAGGCTAAAGCTAGGTGCAGTAGTCGACATACCTGCATAATCACCAACTTAAGCTCATTCGGTAATAGATCTACTGTGTCCCTGTCTACGTCCATCCGTACAACGACATTTAGAGTATGTTCCCACACGACATTGTGATCTTGCAGTTTTATGTATGGAGTCATCCCACGCGCTTGGGCATATCCATCGTGAGGTGTATTAGAAGATAGAGAGCGTGAGGTAGAATCCGAGTGGGTAGAATGAGAGCTAGAATGTGGAAGATGTGATGGGAGCCAATCTGAGGTGAGATATTGCGCATAAGGGTTGGGGCTAACCGGGCGGGTGGAAGCGGGGGAGGTTGATGTGCTGTGGTTGTCAGGAACTACGAGAGACGGAATAGGAAGTCCATGAGAGTTGTGGACATCGTCTACAGAATCGTCGGTGCTTGTTTGATATGTATCAGTGTGATCATGTACTTCGTCGTCATCCGTATCAGCGTGAATGTCGTCTGCCTTCCCCTTCCCTTTATCGTGTTTTTCTTTCTCATTTTCTTTCCTCGACTTCACTTTCTTGAATTTCCATCGAACCCCAAACTCTCCTTTGACCAGCGGCACGCTTGCAAGCTGGTGGATGTTAACACGAACATGAAAGAGCGCATGGCGTGGTAGAAGCTGTGTGTGTGCGTCAGCCCAGCGTCTCGTACTAAATTCATTCCTCACGTACATGATGAAGTTGGGCGCGTAACCCACCCACAGCCGCAGTGTGAGGTGTAATTGAACTTTCACGACTCCCTGCGCCACCATTGTTATGTGAGCTGTAGCTCGTGTTTTGGAAGGCCTGGGCAAGGGTTTGCCCTGGACGTGGTGTTCTCGGGGTTTTGGCTGGTTTCAAGGTCTCTGAGTGTGTTGGGGTCTTCGACTGAGACAAGGAGTCAGTGGAAATGCGTAGAGAGCTCTGGCCGGTTGAACTTGACCCTGAAGTATGTGTAGATGCACTATAGGGCACCATATCCATCAGCTGCGCTGTTATACAAACGTAGAAATCTCCGTATTTAACGAGACCGTATCAGATCTCGATAGCCTGAGACCAAAGGTAGCGCCGTCAAGTCTGGTGGCAGCCTGGGCAGGACCTGCGTAAGAAACAGTGTTCGATTGGCAGAACACTTGGCTTGGGCATGCCGATGATAATGATGATGATGGGAAAGAAACAAAGGATGGGGAATCCACGAAGTGCCGGTATGTGCTTCAAGTTTCAGGGGTGTAACAGCCCAAATAAGGAGAGGGAGGTGAAACTTCGCGAAAAATCATGATCCCAAACTTCATCACCAGCTCTCGGAGAACCCACTATCTGATTTTCAGCATCGATATTTAGATATCGCCTCACCGGCCGATATCTGCTATGTGGAAGGCGAGCCTTTCACAACATTGCTAAGCGCTAATGTGCCTATACTATCCCCAACATTTTACGTCCACGTGGCTGGATGCCGTTCTGCCAGCCTCTCGCGAAGGTTTTCAGCCAAAGATCGCGGACCCATATTATCAGCACCAGGGAGATGATATGTTTGAAATGGCCCGTGCTCGCGACGCCCACTGGATGCTGACGGCACTTGGTACCAGAATTACTTCAACATTTACGTAGCCTACAAGACGTACGGTGTCGAGACATTCGTCAGGTAAAAAGCGTACCCTCATTGCGTTGACCGATAAAGCGTATATATGCTCTTCTCGTGGGGTAACGGTACCAACGAGTACGTCCCACACCCTTGTTTTATTTCCGTAATCCTTGCAACTCCGATCATATCTGACAGTCGATTTTTAGTATCAGCAATGCTCTCCGTGCAAACGCACATAATGGAGATCGTGATAGCTAACTCAATCCCGAAGGGTCCTATGACTTCTACATAGAGCATATATCAAACGCAAGCCAGAGCTTGGCAAATGAAAGATGGACCAAGAAAGGGACAATCGCCCATTCTAAAATATCTTGATAGTTGTTTGCCCATATACGCATATGTGGTGTTGGCAATTTGACATGGTATTGTCTGTGGATGAACTACAAGCAATTAAATTTGCTTGTCGAGCCGCGAGCGGTGGTAGAAGTAAAAGACTGAACAGGAAAGGTGCGCTTGGTTTCAAGTACGACAGCAGAGGATGACGACAACTCACAGTAGCAATAAAAAATGCTCCGATATTCAGGGCTCCAAGTGCCAAGGTACGGCTTGTCGGAAAAGTATTTTGCCAGCACAAAAACTCTGATATTTCTAGCGAGAATATAGATCTGATAGATAGTAACTTAACTGCCGACGGCCATTCGACTTTCGATTCCGATGTCTGGCGCGTGAAGCGCACGGTGGATCGTGAGTCAAGCAGTGGATGATACCGCGAGATGAAGAAATGACTATTGTGCTAGGAGCGGTAGAAGCAACCACTGAAGGATGAAAATAGACTCTAGATCGAATGGTGCGGAACCGGGCGGAGACCTCGTCCGGCTGCGGCTTATATCAATATGGGGGCCAAACGATTCATCGTTATTGCTCGTGGTAGTTGACGAAGGATTATCTATTGTCATCCTACGCTTCGTGTGTAAAGTCTTACCACATGCATAAAGCACGCAGATGAATTCAGTCTTAGAAGGCCAATCGAGAGCTGCGACCTGCTGCGTACGACGTCCTGTGGCGTTTTCCAAGGACAAGCGCTATAAGACCTTGCGGACTGCAAACAAAAATAGGCGGAATTATATGTGGTAGAGCCTCGTGGTAGTAAAGATGGAACTACCGTAGACTACCGTAAGCCCGTGTTGGTGATCATGAAACTGCACACCGATGCCGTGCACACCTTGCGCTCCTGGGACCTGAAGTCGTCACGTCCGACTCGGAATGGGCTCGAATTGGCTTAATTTAATATCACCCATTTTGCCAGCACTTTGCGCAGGCATACACGATTGAAGCATATGATGGCACTCGAAATGATGGATATTAGTGGATATTTGACATCTAGAATTTACGCAGAACGAGACAAAATGGTCAATATGACTCATATATGAGGTCAATTATGTCGTTCTGACAGGTCGCTTTGAAAACCCACGACACGGTGTCCGAGTCGGAGAGTTTAAGGTATATATGCCTGAGAGTGTCCAATGGAGGGTGAGAAATGCTGGACAGATACATAGCGCCTTCAAGGTTACATTATTCTAGATTATTCTCCCCTCGCGCATAAAATCGTGCTACTTACAAGCGGCGAAAAATTAGGTTAGGCAGAATCTCGAATCGCCAATTTGGCGGGCCTTGATAAATAGCGCTGAGTGGCAGTGTCGGGCCCTACTCGGGTTCAACTTGAAGCTATATATACGAGAAACTTGACAATCTGCGTTTCCGGCCATGTAATTATTCATATCGCCCGCCGTGCTTCTTAAGCCTCAGCATAGGACAATGTATTGGTCATTTCACGTCCGGACCACAAGCTCTACTTCCTCTCTACACACAGCTTGAGTAACTGATGAATTCACCCGAGGTTCAAAAGTTAGAAGGTATATCCGAGTCGCAAGCTCCTATATCGGAGAGTGTGGCGAAATCAGAAGGTAACGCGACAGCGTGGTGCACCGTCGCAGGAGGGTGTGTTGACACCCTGCATAATATTGGTCTCCGCTGACGACTACTGTCAAGGTGGTTGGCACTTTTCGCAACCTTTGGATACATATCATCATTCGGAGTATACCAGGATTTGTATGTCTTGTCTGGGACGTCGTCTTCTTCCAACATCAGCTGGATTGGCTCGGTGCAAGTCTGGTGCTTCATGGCCATGTCGCTTCCCGCCGGAAGCCTCCTTGACAAAGGATACTTTAAATGTGTTGTTTTGTTGGGTTCCATCATTTACATCTTCAGGTTTGTTCTATTACTCTGATAATTACAGGATTACTCTGCCAGTGACGAATGGAGGCTTATTATGCTACCTGCAGCCTTTTCATGCTGTCTCTAGTAAACATCGAACACTATTACCAAATCTTTCTATCTCAAGGATTGGGTATGGGAATCGGTGCGGGAATGATTTACACACCCGCTATGGCCGTCCAGGCTCATCACTGGAAGGCTCGGAGATCGTTGGCGATGGGAGTCGTGATAACTGGTACGTCTATCATCTGCATTTTCTGGCGAGATTCTCATATTTTTTAGGTTCATCTGTTGGCGGTATCGTGTACCCCATCATGCTCAATAATCTCTTCAATAGCTCTGTCGGATTTGCGAATGGCGTACGAGCATCAGCTTATCTAACAATGGGATTACTTATTGTGGCCAACTGTCTCATGAGTGCCAAACCTAGAGGGGACATAACTGGGCGGCCCAAAGCCAAACTGGGTGACATCTTTGGAGACAAACCTTTCCTACTTGTGGGAGGCTTTGGGTAAGTGCAGAGAGACATAGTACGTGATATCTATTGAACGCCAGATATCAGCACATTCTTCATTTGTTGGACCTTGTTCTTTCCATGTGAGTAGAAGTGCAAGCACATAATGAACTGAATATAACAGATTAACCTCGCACGAAGACTTCTATTTGCAGCTCTTCACAAACCTGCACGGACTGCCGTCCACTTTTGCATTTTATACCGTAAGTTCACGGCCGTCGGCAGTGTGTATATAGATTTTAACGCCACCGGTCTTTGACTAGTTGACTATTCAAAACGGAGCATCGATATTCGGACGAACTATCCCTAACTTAATTGCCGACAAGTTGGGTGTTTTAAATGTCTTCATAGTCGTGACGTTCGGCGCTGGCGTATTGCTGTTCGCTCTTTTCGGGATCAGCAGTGTTGGAGGGGTTACTATATTTGCCATTCTTTATGGTTTCTTCTCCGGAGGAGGTCTGTCCTGTTTGTCTTCTGTGTCATAGCGACAGCATTGGAAACCCTATCACTTCAGTACTATCTTTGGCCGCCCCTCTTATGGTCTCTTTCGCCAGCAATGACAGCGAGATCGGGTGAGTCGCTCAAATTTTGTACAATGCAGGCTGCTGACATGGTTGCATCATCGTCAAGAATGCGCATCGGTGTTTCTTACTTTATAAACTCGTTCGGCTTTTTGACTGGTCCTCCGATTTCGGGCGCGCTTCTTGGTAGTCAAATTAATTGGGACAAGCCCATAATCTTTGGCTGCGTATGTTCCATCCGTTCTGAAAACGAGGCTTGTTGGGTGTGCTAATTGTCCTTCGCGCACAGGTTGTTGTTTTTGCTGGATCAATCCCTCTGCTTCTGCTAGGACGGATGTTGCAGGCCAAGAGAAAAGGAACCCAGTTCATTTAAGACTACTGTACTTGTTCCGGTTGCAGTGACAACCCTCGTAGCGTCGTAAATTATCTCGAAGATGCTTGACCTAGTACGCTAATCATCAACATAACTATGCAAACGAATCTTTTAACTTTATCCAAATGGACAGTATTATTAACGGTGACTCCAGATACGTCAAATTCGAAAGCCGGACTTCGCAACAGGAAACAGCATCCTCTCCATGAGGCTTTGGCCATTTTTCAACACCTCTGAGTGTGTTGGGTCGGCGATTGAGTCGAGGGGTCATTGGAGATACGCAAAGTCTAGCCGGAGCTTGACCCTGAAGTATGTGTAGACCCGCTATAAAGTGCCATACCTTTCCTAGATTGCTCTGCGTTATGCACTCCGATGTGTAATACATCGGACTCTAAATCTGTAGATGGTGACATACGAAAAAATGGAACGATACAGGACTCGAACAAACTTGCTGCCTGTATATCAAACCTTGCTGAGCATGATCGATCTCGTGGGCTCTTCGACAAACGGAACCCGTATGGGACTGGTGAATGTCGAATTAGAATTCTGAGACTAAACATAAAAAAGCTTGAACACTCACGTCAGTGTAATACGCTGGTGTACAGCGTCAGGCTCTAAACCTAAGTAATCGGCGATCGGAACCATTCTGACGTCGCCGTCTTGGCTGCACTCGACAAACTTGTCGACAAGCGAGGAATTGGTATTGCCTAGAAGATCCTTGTTGGGTACATAGGTGCAGGTAATCCTGATCGAAGACGATCTCGATATCGGACTCGCTGGAATAAGTCCAACATCCTGAATACTTCCTACCAGACTCAGCCGAGCGCCAAATGTGGACGAAAGGAACAGGTTTCTGGTCGCAGCGGCGTTACCGTGACGAAATTACAAGGACATAGGCCTTGTCTTTTGATGCAGGAAGTTGAGTGCTCGATGCAGGCTACTTCGGGGAGCAGTTCGTGACGAGGTCATAGAGGGCGCGTGCAGGACCCATCAGGATTCAGAACGAAAGCTTACAAGCCATTGTGCTGAGAAACGTGCAGCTGCGAGTTCACGGGAAGATGGACGTTCAAGTTGGTGTTTTGACTGTCTCCTTGACCACCAAATAGTGCGAATATCGAGATGCCACCCTTTGACTATAACCGAAAGTAGCGCTGAGGACGAGGCCTATTCGCCACATCTGCGTCCTCGAATACCGTGACCCTCGGGGGCTCAAAAATATGACGAAAGAACAGATCTGCAGACGTCAATGTCGCATGTTGCAGCGACTGAGAGGATATCATTGGTGGAATGAGTGGGGGGAATTTCAAGAATACCAGACGCAGCTTATTGATTCTGTCAAGGAGGATATCAAACGTCTACACACACCGGGAAGTCCAAAATCTAATGACCAATTATAGAAATTTTTATAGGAAATGATATATATTTTGTACAAAGAGTGCTATAGGCACACACAATAGATAATCTAGAATCAGCCATAAGAGGACCAATTATAGATAATCTAGAAGGCTGCCTATGACGGAAATTTGTGGATTTTGTGTAAATACCATTTATAGTAAGGACAATAGATAATATTGTGGCAATGCT
>KN832993.1:287847-300296 GCA_000827315.1 Piloderma croceum F 1598
AAAATCCACAAATTTCCGTCATAGGCAGCCTTCTAGATTATCTATAATCAGTCCTCTTATGGCTGATTCTAGATTATCTATTGTGTGTGCCTATAGCACTCTTTGTACAAAATATATATCATTTCCTATAAAAATTGCTATAATTGGTCATTAGATTTTGGACTTCCCGGTGTGACATGACAGAGTGGGCTTCATCAAGCTTACTACGTGTCCCAAATGCGCGACTTAGTACCACCATGGCAGGCGCCATAATCTGGGCCCGTCAAACATACATGAAGCGCGTCGAAGATGTCCTAGGCAAAGGATGGGAACTCTATGCCAAAGACCAAAATTTCCAATCCAAAAACGCATCCTTCCACAAAAACTGGACATGAGACCAGTCTATGATGCATGGCTACACAATATCAACCGCCGGGATATGGGCGTCAACGGCCGTTCATCCCTCTTCGTGGTGGGGTTTTCAATTAGCTGTGAAATTTGATCCGCAGGTTATCACTCTGTTCAAAGAGGTGAGGAATCTGCTGTGGTTGAATTTCCAGGTGCCGCATGCTATTACAAATATCACGGCAAAGGATGCGAAGAGAGTTTATCCGCATGCTGTTAGTCTTATGGAGACCGTGAGGACTTATGGGCAGACATTGGATTTGGTGGAGAATAACAAGGGAGTGACTTGTTGTGGAGTTTCGGAATGAGGCTCAGTAGATGGTGTCAAGAGGTGAGTAGTCTGGCTTGTGTTGCTCAGTTCGGATTTTATATATTTAATGTTGGGGTGTTTTAATGCAGACATGAACATACGCTGGGACTACGTTGTTAATCAGTACGATGCTGCAAGATACGTATCCAGCACGGACGGGCGACAATTTGTTCGAGAGTTTGCTAACGTCGTCTTGATTTTACAGGACAAGACGAACAGCGTCATTGATCTGTACAAGGATATACTTCATGCTGTTGAGGATCTTGTGACTTGTCCATATACCAACGAAGCGTTCTCAGAACTACTGGCCAAGATCCAGGCTGCTGTAAGTTCGATCGTGGCATGCTATTTGGGAACAATTTGCTGATCTCCGTTTTAGATTGATCATTTGAACTTGGAGGGATATGCCAACCTCAAGCACTGGGTAGCCAAGTTCGACAAACATATCGAGGGGATCCTGTTACAACGTCTTGTGCACATCATTAAAGTCTGATGCGCCAAGTTTGATCGCACCGATGATGGAAAAGGTCAGATTTGGTTCCTGATGCATATGTCGATGGGCTGCTGATTGTTATGAATAGTTCTTGGAAGGCAACATGGCGTTGAAGCCTATTGTACACGAGATACATATACAGAACCAACTTATCTTCCTCGAACCTCCGATAGAATATGCGTGCTTAACGTGGATACACGTGTTACTTTCTGTCTGTCAGATCATGCGTTGTGTGTCATACATATCACTGGCGCGTGCACCTTCTATCCACTAACACGAGAGCTGACCCCGCTTACAGCTGACCCACTTCCCTGACAACGCCCTCGAGAGACCATTTTCCCTGATCGAAATCAAAGTCCAACGCCTCCAAAACTACGTCGCCAAATGGCTCTAATTCCAATCCCTCCGGACATATCCCAGAAGATTCATGGGAGGCACTTCTGTGGACTCCTCCAAGTGTCGCCACTTCCATCTCATTGACCAATAGCCCACCAACGTCTTCGCTCTCACATTCACCCTCGTCGACAGATTCATCATCTGGTGAACGGACAATTCAAATGTTGAACTTCAACGATACTGCGTCACTTCCATGTCAATTTTTCCCGTTTGGTATTTCCGACAAGGCGAATCCTCAAACCCTGGAGATCCCTGCTGCACCATATACTTACGCGGCCTAACCTCAGGCTATGCTCGATATTGATCCCACCTCCGGGTTGTCGTTCCCGTCTTATGTCTTACATGGCGTTGACACGACCTTCGTATACAACAACTCGGTCAAGCTTGATCCCATGTATTCTCATGATCTCTTTTCGACTTTCTGATGGGAAATGTGACCGAAACTGTTACACTGACTCTGCATTACTCGTCATAGGCATCTAAAGCAAAGCGGGAAGTCATTTTGAAACGTGCCAAGAGTTATGTGGAGGAGTATTTGTCAAAGGAGAAGGAAGATGGCATGAACAGTTGGTGATTTCTATGTACCGGCACAACCTAAGATGTACTTTGTCATCCATATCCGAGGGTAAGCATGGTACGTCTTGTCATCTGGGACCCGATGGCTGATCTATTTCGTAGTATCAACGAAATTGCCCTAAACCCCGCAAAATCCTTCAACTGCCCTGTCTTCTCTAAATCAACAATAGTGTCTTTGTCAAGGTTACAAAGGCAACCCAGCCTGTCTTGTTGAGCTATATATCACATATGGGTGCACCTTGTTCTAATGCACATATTCTTGTCTCATGTTTTAACATTTTGGTCCAGTAAGCCCAACCTGAAACCTGTCCGTGAGCTCGTCTACAAGCACAGATATGGAATGATCAACAAGCAATGTATTCTCCTTACAACCAACGGTGTCATCAAGTTGACACTTGAGAAATACGATATCCTCTCTGTCGAAGACCTCGTACGTGAAATCTCTACTGCGCCCAAACTTATGCATTTCAATCAATAATTATTTTGTTATGTGTTTTTTGAATGAGGTACTGCCAGCCATTGAACTTCCTGTAGCTGTTTAATCTTTCAAACCCAACCAGTGGCTGGAGGATATACAAGTTCAAGCACTATGTCCTGGGCGGTGACCGGAAAACCAACAAGCTCGTCCGACAGATGAACTAAGATTGGTTTACGTAAATGGAAACAAAGACACGAGTACACGCTCAAGCCCTTCCTTCCATTTCATATTCAAGATGTAAGTTTGTTCGTCCACAATGTAAAAGTAGCGTTCCGCATTGGCTGGGGAGGATGGGTAACGAGTTGGAGGCGAAACGGAGAGCAGCGATGGAGGCCGGAATAGGAAAGAGAAAGAGGCGAGGACGGATAGGGAGGGCGACACCGAGGATGTCGACAGGTGTAGGCTACATGTTCTTTATTCTGTCTTCGTTTTAACCCCATTGTCAGGCCTGTGGAGTAGCAATGTCCATTTGTCTGGAAAAGTGCAAAGTTAGCACCAAGCAGAGCTCACAGGAAGGAATTACTCATACCCTTATCTTTCGTGTACTGAAATAACCCGTTGAAAAAAAAGGTCGTCAGTACCGTGAGTAAAGTTCAGTATTACCCTAAGACTTACCTTGAGGATATGTATCTGCCTTCACTCGACATACTCCTGAATACCCACTTGCGTCTCGGCGTGGATTCGTTCGGCCATCTCACATTTGCGAACGAGATTGTCAATAAAGCGGTTGCAGTAAGCGATCTCATAGATTATTGTGTTGTGGGGTACTCAAATTATTGAAGGCATATCGAAATGAAGGTTTGTATTCGATTTGAAACTCCGAAGTGGAGCACCAGGCAAATTATATACTTAATTGGGGAGCTTGCTCCCCTATTATCCGTATTGGGCCACGAAATGCATAAGCGCCACAAATCTGCGACGAAAGTTTACCCATCTTTCTTGATAGTGCGATTTCTGGCCCGATTAGGATGTTGTGCTGTTTTCAGCTCTGCATACTCCTGTTTCTCCCTTATTCTCTGACTCAATAGTTAGTGGGCATCCGGAGTTGTTTCCTGTTTAATTATCTATTATCATGTTTATTTATCATAGCGGTGCAGGGCGCCAGTGCTCGCGACTTCTTGTAGTGGAAAGACAGAGATAGAATTATTATGGGGATAAAATACAAGATCATTGTTACAAAGTATGACATAATATATAGGAAACCAGAGCTGTTAAAGACATAAGTAAGTTTTAAGCCATGCAAGCACGCCCAGCCAGGCAGAAATGTGGCACAAGGAGATTAGACTTGTGAAAATGAATCTTAACTTGATTAAAGACATAAGTAAGTTTTAAAATTTGAGAGCTTTTGAGTTGTTTTGGAGTATTAGTTGTTACATGTGTGTGTCACATATACAAACCATTATATAGTTACATAAGATTAGTCATCGACAGAAGAAGTTTTCCAGCCTGGTCAGAGTCGATAAATGATACTGTAGGCAAGGCAGTGGTGAGTGCCTGATTAATAATTAAATTTGAGATTGTGGAGTCTAGGCTCCAAGAAAAGGGGTTTTCGTCAAAATAGGTTGTTTGGGTGAAACCATGTGGGATTGTTTGGCAGGGATGTTTACAGACTTGATCGACAGAACCCTCTTGTCAGAGAGTTGGGGAAAAAAATATGCATGGTTTTGCTTTCCTTTTCATTCAACTTTGGCTAATGATGGGCTCCCTGCAGTGGAGGGGTCTCCTTCACAAATCAGCATCCTTAAAATTGAACATCAAATAAAATGTATAGCCAATTTTTGCATTCTCAATCTTCATAGTGTGCTTGCCACAAGCTCCATGCAGCAGAGGGGGGTCTGTGAGGGTCCCTCCTGCAAATCAGCTTCCTTGAACTTAATACCAAATAAAATGTACAGCTAAATTCTACATTCTCAACCATGCTTTTCACAAGCTCTGCAAGGGTCTCCCTCACAAATCAGATATATACTACATACTGAGATGCTTGCCAATCAGTGTTGGAAGGTGTCCCCGGATTTGGATCTGCATCACGGTAATATATTGAGCTTTGACATTGGTCTCAGAATAAACCCCTCACATCTTGAATACTACAGCAATGTTATTCAACTATATGACATCTGCAGAACTCTTTATTCTGGACTTCTATGGGTGTTCTGCGAATACCCTAAGAATGCTGCACTTAAACCATCAAATGACTTGGCAGGAATATTTTTCACGCCTCATCCATGGTAAATAATTATTTCCTGTATTCTGCATTTCATCTCAATGCCTATATATTTCTCAAAGTCATCGTGTATTTCATACCTGGATGGTCTCTCACACTGGCAGCATTTGACATCAGCTTTGCTCACCTTGCTGACTCTGCAGCAGCAGAGGCTATGTCGAGGGTATTTCAAGGTAAACACCCTTTCCACTGATCTTGAGCTCTTCTTGATATATAACATGCACAGCAGCCTCAGCCAATATCGATGCATCTGCACAACTAAGTCAGTTCACCACGGATTGTAAGCTGGTCTCAGGAAGATATGTGGCCAAAGGTTTGCATGCTTAAGACATTGCTACGATGGTGCTGACTCCACAGGCTTCTAGATGAGGAGGATATGACCGTTGATACCCAACTCCTATGGTGGATAACAACCTACTGCACAATATTCTTCGGTTTGGTCAATTTGATTATCACTACGTCTATCCACTGAGGGGCTGTATGGCATGTGAAGTTCATTGGTATCATTGCGGTTGCTGGTGTCATTGGTTATCTGCTTCTCGGAATCCCAATTCTAACCTATGTGGACAACAGGAGACATCACAAGTTTTGGCTCAACAACACATCCTGGTCCTATCGAGGCATGTTCGCCTGCAAAAGATTTTTACGAGTGACAAGCTTAGCCCATAGTACCAGTTACAGTACACAACTCTTTACATTTGGACTATTGTTGACTTTTAGCATGGGAATAGTTTATAGCAAGCTATGATAGTGTAGTCTATCTTCAGTTTTGCACGTGCATAATATTAATATATTGGTTGCAGCTGTTCTACCAAATCATTGTCTCACCTTCTCAATCAACAAGTTGGAGGTGAAACTTTGAGGGGCACCATTGGACAAAATACACAATTTGGTTGAGTGGACTGGAACTCGACCTGAATAACATCTTTATATGGCAGGACTCACTGAGTGCATCCGGCCACATCCCACAACGATTCACACAAATATGAATTTTACAGTATGTTTCCGCCCGCATCCGACCACATTGTTGATGAAATGTATAGTATGAGCATCCAGTGCAGCTCGTTCAGATCTGATCTTGGATGCTGGCTGGTATATAGTTCAGTAGCAGTTGTCTGTATCCTTATGCATTTACAGCAGCTTGGTGAGCTCAGCTAAGCACGATATCCTATTCGTTTTACCAGAGTCCCAAGGGCTAGGCCCAAATTTTTGTCAATTGTTTATCTGAGAGAACTTGCCATAGCATTCAAATCCTAACAAATCACCTGGATCCATCTGCATCCTCCCCACCAAATGAGTTTCTATGAATTGATATGCGCCCAGATGTATGCAGAATGTGCCTCAATGTGCTTTGATGCAGGCCAATGTGACCATATCTGCCCGCATCCAGATGAAGTTCACGAATCTGTGATTTTTGTCCAATGCTGCCCTTCATACTTTGAGGGGCACTGGCCATTTTGAGACCTAATTTGTTTAATTTGAACGTCATAACTTGTCCGGCTGAAGCAGTGTAAGTAATCAGTTCCAGAGTCAGTAACACCATCTAAATAAGCAGTTTCAAGTTTTCATAAATGGCTTGCAAAGAACCACCTCCGGACCATAGGTTATCCTTACTCTTTATGCACTCCGCATCATGATCATGAATTCACAAATGCCACACAAGAAGTCAGAAAATATACCTGTGTTGCTGTCACAAAACCAGAAAGCACAATGTGGTGAAACTGGAAGGTAATTAGTCTCCCTAAGGCAGAGTATACAACAGTTGAACCTCTGTGCCTCCAGATAGCATGTCTGACATCTGCTTTTTAGGAAGGTGGTCTTGCCAATAGGTCAACCAACAGATCACATGCAACCAAGTCGTCCATTTTCCACACATCGCTTTCTTGTTTGACACATTTTCCTACATGTCTGTGACAACCCAGATACTCTCTGTGCTCTTGCATCACCTAATCATACTTTATAATATACTCTACTATATTGTCCTCAATCCCACCACCCTTTGATTGGTCTAAATGGCTTGAGTACAACTGGTGCACAGTAGAGGGCATTGAAGTTATGGCCCCTTCTTTGCCATACATTCCAGCTCTGTTCCAGCTTAGATGCACTGCAAGGATGTTGAACGGGCAGGATGTTTTCTGCTTAAGTGCTATAGGAGATGGTAAATCCGCTCTCATTTACCTTGTATCTATTGCATGGAAAGGCATGATTACCTTGGTAGTATGCCCTGCAAAATTCCTTGAAAATGATCTGGTATGCAAAGAGAAAGAGGTCAATTATCTGCTGGAAAGCTACAAATTATATATTGTGAGCAGTGAACAGCATCATACATGCAATAGATACAATCTAAAATATGTACATCAGTCCAGAGTGATATTTCCCAAATAGCTAATAGGTATTCACCACAAACAGATCACGTTTGTTGTTTCCAGAGCCGGAAGGTACAGGTTTAGAATGAGCAGTTTTGGGAACAGCCTTGGGGTGATCATAGATAAGATTAACAATCTCTTCAGCCTTGACCTTGGATCAACCCTGCAAAAACTTCACTACCATCTGGGAGTGGATCTGACTCTGCACCAAGCCCTTATCTTTGTCACCTCTGAAGGGATGTTGGAAGGGATGTTGGAAGAGCTCTTGCAGGAATTCACATAGTGAGTCAGAAACTTTTGCATATCCAATAAGACAGTGTCCATGTCTGCTGGACTGGTTTGGATGGCAGAGTCAATATAAGATGGCATTGGTTGATTTATAACAGTAGAATATAATGAGATACAGGAGGGATAAACAGTACACAGTAAAATACACAGGAAATGATACATAAAATCAAATTCAGGTGGAGTTTGAATTGACCTATTGACAAGGACCTCACGTCAAAAAGTAGACTAAAGGTAATGCAACAGCGTGGCACACCATCACAGGAGGGTACATTCATCCTGCATATCTGCGTCTCTGCTGATGGCTTCCATCAAGGTGGTTGGCACTTTTCGCAACCTTTCATCATTCAGAGTATACCAGGATCTATATGTGGTGATGGGCAATTCCAGATTGGGCTGCAGCCATTTTGGCGGTGGCTGTGCTAAATGTGGCTGAAACTGTGACTTGATTTTGAGCTCTGATGGTCACAATTTCACAATTCTTTCTATACTCTCAAGTAAATATATGTACTATGAACTAAATGCTACCATAATATTAGATTTATATACCCATGAGAGCCCCATAATAGACTTATATCCTTTTTTATATATATATAAAAATCAGGTTTATTGTGCTAGAGGGAAGGTCCCTAAGTTACACATCTACTACGAACAGGGGAAAGGGGGGGGGGAGGGTGTACTGACACTAGCACTAATCAAACCTGAACCAAATAAGAACTATAAGAGCCTTGTAGGTTCTCCCTCCCCACCCCTTGATGGGGGCAGCTTGGGAGACCAGGATATCCCAACCTGTGGCATACAAGCTCCCCTCTAAAACCCTGTGGAACAAATACTGCAAGGCTGATAGTAACTGCAATCAAATGATTGCTACAAGACCCAAATAAAATGGGGGGGGGGGGGGGGTGTAGGAATTTGCGGGCAGCTAAACAGTTAGAGTCTCAGCTTTGGAAAGAAGATGTATGTATTCTGTAGTAAGTACCTAAACAGTTAGACTACACAGAATATCAGTACATTGTATAACAAGACATAAAGGACTGTGCTCACATCTCAGCTTTGGAAAGAAGATGAGACGTGCGATGTACGCAAACAGTAATAAGTAGTGAACAACGGCGAAAGCTCATTCCCGTAGAATGGCATAGAACAATATATAAACAACCAGACCTCGCGTGACGTATAGCTTGAATATTCTACACTCCCCCTCAAGTGTAACCCAGTCCGAGCATTGCCATGAATCACTCAAATTTCACCTTAGCGAGAGGCTTGGTGAAAATATCCACAATATTATCATTTGTGGAAATGTATTGCATGTTGATATTGCCGTTCTCGACAGCCTCGTGAATGAAATGATAATGAATATTGATATGTTTGGTCCTCATGTGGAATTTATTGTCCTTCGTGAGCGCGATAGCACCTTGGTTGTCACAGTTAAGGGTTGTTGGATTTTCAAACAGTGAGGTAAGTTCCCCGAGAATCGTGTGGAGCCAAATTAGTTCCTTCACAGCATGAGTCTGCACCACGTATTCTGCTTCAGTGCTTGACAGCACAACAATAGCTTGTTTCTTCGAGCTCCAAGTCACGGCGCCATCACCCATACGAAAGGTGTATCCCGAAATAGAATGTCTATGCGTCTGAGAAGCCCAATCAGCGTTCGAATAGCCCTCAAGTTGAGTAGTGCCGTATCCGAAGGTGAGCCAGTAGTCCTTCGTAGTGTTTAGGTAAGCAATAACGCACATTAGTGCATTCCAGTGAGCTATACCCGGATTCTGCACAAATTGTGCCAGAATTCCAACCGCACACAGAGCGTCTGGGCGTGTAACCATAACCAGCCAGAGAACATGACCAATGCCCTCAGCATAGGGCACATTTCACATTGCAAAGTGCTGACTCAGAGTGACGGGAGATTGGTCCCGTGAAAATACTTCTCCAGGAAGCATCAGGAGGTATATAGGTTTGGCATTGGTCTGTCCAAATTTGTCGGCCATAGCTTTGATGTAGCTCCTCTGATTGATGGAAATGGTTTGCGCCACACAGTCACACTGAATCTCAAAGCTCAAGAACCAATGGATCTCGCCCAAATCAGTAATATCAAAGAACTGGCTGATCTCCGTTTTAAACCTGCGGACAGCATCAATAGAAGTGGCAGCAATAGCCATGTCATCCGTAGCAACGGTGACAGCAGTCTGTTCAGTTTCTGAGTGCCTAACGAATAGGGAATGATCGATGCCCGATTTGGAAAATCTGATCTGTTCAAACGCACCAGACATCTCTTGGTACCAACCTCTCCCCGCCTGCTTCAGCCCATATAGGCACTTCAAAAGTTGACACACCATCCCCTCCTGGTCTGGTTTAAGGTATCTCTTGGGTGGATGCATGTATACTACCTCCTCTAGTGGGGCATTGAGGTAGGCACTTTTAATGTCAATCTGATGGATTTCTAGATCACGCTGGGCAGCGTCCGCGAGCATAACATGAACGGTAGGCATCTTAGCAGCTGAAGAGAAGGTCTTGTCATAGTTGATGCCCTTCTTCTGCTTGTGTCCACCCACAACAATTCAGTATCAGCGTTCAACAATGGAACCGTCAGGTCCCGTTTTCTCCTTGAAAACTTCATTGCAAGGGATTATCGGGATGCCTTTGGGTGGTTTTATGAGCTCCCAGGTATGTGCTCCATCAAGACGACTAATCTCTTTGTCCCACACGGCCTGCCATTCTTCCGCATGAGGTCCAGACAGCGCTTCGTCAAGCGATCCCGGTTCATTGCCCATAGATGCAACGAAAACATATTCAGTATCGGTACCAACACCATCCGAGTCAACACCATCTACGTCGTCATTGACAATAGCTGTATTCGCACAAGTGGGGTCCAAACCCTTGTGCATTAGCTAATATGCTCCTGGCTTTGGCCTAGTACGGAAACCATGTCCAGTGTTCGGTTCGGGTTCGGGTAGGGTTTCTGCATGACGAGCTCATTTAGGAGGTTCAATAGAGGGTTCAGGAACATGTTCCTGGTGTTCGATCCCAGGTTCTAAGGCAGGTAAATCATCAATTTCGTGATTATCATTGGTTTTGATATCCTTGCCGTTAGTTTGGTTCTGGATGACTTTACCTGACTCCCCCTCATTCAGAACATTGTCTTGGACAACCACAATCTCCCCCTTGGCGAGTAGGTCATCTGGATTGAAGACCACATTCCGTTCTACAGAGATTGACTGTTTTTCAGGCCAATATATGCGATAGCCCTTGCTCTCGCTGTTATAGCCAACGAAGCAACCCTTCTGGGTGCGCGCATCAAGTTTACCTGCAGTGAGGTCTTTGACATATGCCGCAACACCAAATTTGAGAATACCACCAAGGTATGGTTTCTTCCCTGTCACCATCTCATACGGAGTTTTACCGTCAAGAGCTCAAGTTGAAGAATGGTTCTGGAGCCAAATGGTGTGTGACATGGCCTTGGCCCAAAGGTTCCTAGGTAGTCCACTTGCAAGCAGCAATGCTCGCATTGCTTCAGTGTGAGTTCGCATTCCCCTCTCGGAGACGCCGTTCTGAGGTGGAGAGTCATGTACGGTGAGTTCTCGCTGAGTTCCCATCTTCTCTTGGTGCACAATAAACTCTTTACTCATAAACTCGCCTCCCCAATCCATCCTAGCCCACTTAATCGGATTCCCCTTGTGGGTCAGGATCTAGGCCTCGTCTTTCTTGTAAGTCTCGAAGGTCTCGCTTTTCTTCACCTGAAAGCACCCTTTAACTTCCCGTGTAGCATCATCCTTCCTCACAGCAGCATAACTTTTACCACCTAGACTCTTAACACTTGATGGACCCCACAGGTCCCAATGAACACGCTCACCATAATTAGTAGCGCGAGTTGTTGTCTCGTGAGGGTAAGGCTGCCACGCCGATTTGGCCTTTGCACATGCCTCACAAAACTCCTCCTCAGAGTCCTCATCAAGTACAATACCTTGAACAATTCCCGCACTGATCATCTTTCTGACAGCAGGGTACGTGATGTGTCCAAGTTTGTGATGCACCTCGTAAAGCATCATCCACGACTGCACAGCATTAGCATAAGTGCCAATTGGCGTGCTGACATTGCCACACAAGCGGTACAATCCCATTGACTCAGGAATTATAGCCATGACCTGTCCATCAGGGTCGGGGTAATTGATGGTACACATGTTATTATGAAAACTAACATGGCACCTTGCCTTCATAAGGCAGCTGACAGAGATAAGAGTGAAGGCGAAGCTAGGTGCACAAAGAGCATCTTTGAGAATGACCGTGGTTGATCCTCTGCCGTTTGGTAAAGAGATTTGAACATCACCACTCCCAGTAGCAGGTAAAGTATTACCATCCGCAGTAGTGATAGTCTCGGAGCTAGGAACAAAGTTGATGAATTTGGACCTGTCGGGGCAGAAGTGACGCAAAGCTCCACTGTCAACAATTGCACCAAGTCTCTCCCTCAGCACGGATAGCTTTGTAGCAATCTCTGCAAAGTCAGAAGAGCACGCAAAAGCAAATGGTGGTGGTTTATCTGCATTCGCAACATTTGCTGACTCATCTTTCTTTCTAGACCCGTCCTTCGCAGCTCCACCTTTCTTCGCAGATTTCTGGTGTGGACCTTCTCCAGCCTTATCACCACCTTTGGCCCAGCAGTCAGCCTTGATATGGCCAACCTTGCCACAATTGTAGCAGGTAAGATCAGTCTTTGGTCTCCTGCCTTTGCCCCTGGCAGATTTCCCTCCACCACCGCAATCACCGGGACCCTTTCTTTTCTGACCACTACTGGAGCCGGCGAACATCACAGCTCCCCCTTTATCTTTAGTCTGCAGCAGTGCTCAGTGCCTTGCTTCACATATGAACAAGGCAATGACGTCAGAAGCAGCAATCGTAGTGAGGTTCGCACTCGGCGCAGCCCCAAGGGTTGTGTTTGGAAGAGTAGACAC
>KN832993.1:301713-317076 GCA_000827315.1 Piloderma croceum F 1598
CTTCAGGTACTGGAGCACCTATAGTGGCCAGCTGGTCGCACTGTTCCTCCATTAGTTGGAAGTGTTCAGTGACTTCCAACAGGTGTGCATTGGCGTCAGAGTTCTCACTGCAGTGCATCTCCTGGAGTTGATCCAAGATGTCAATCTGCTGCAAGGTACTTTTGTTACTGACATCAACTAGCACAGCATCCCACATTGCCTTGGTAGTAGTGAGGTTTTTGATCTTCGAAGATAGACGGGGCGAAGTAGTGGAAAGTATAATGTGCTTCGCGTGAGCTTCATTCCACTCATAATCATCTATCTTCTTCTCTGCAGGATCCAACTGCTCCTCCGTTGCCAGTTTGGTAGGATCATCTTGAGACATCAGGACATCATTCAAGAGAATCAACGGAGCAGGCTGCCTAGCACAGCCCTCCGCATGCTTCATCAACCCTTTCACTCCCATGGCATTTTTAGCCTGTGGTTCATAGTCAGCCCAATTGGATCCATCGTCATGGAGCTTAGGGATAACAAACAAGGACTGGGAGTTCAAGGTAATAGCAATATCAGACATGGTCATTCGGGGCTCGATAACCTGTAGGAATTCGTGGGCAGCTAAACAGTTAGAGTCTCAGCTTCGGAAAGAAGATGTATGTATTCTGTAGTAAGTACCTAAACAGTTAGACTACACAGAATATCAGTACATTGTATAACGAGACATAAAGGACTGTGCTCATGTCTCAGCTTCGGAAGGAAGATGAGACGTGTGATGTACGCAAACGGTAATAAGTAGTGAACAACAGCGAAAGCTCATTCCCGTAGAATGGCATAGAACAATATATAAATAACCAGACCTCGCGTGACATATAGCTTGAATATTCTACAGGGGGGAGGGGAAGCATGGCCCTATGGGGCACAACCACTGAGAGACTGAGAAAAGGAAACCAAAGGTAAAAGTAAAAGTGGAGGTGGAATTGAAGGGAGGCTGTAGCAAAAGGAGGGGTAAAAGAGGTGATGGAGGATACAGTAACAAGGTAATTAATGTGAGGGCACGGCAATTGTGGCAGCCAGAGCTTGAAAAGCATCATGACACTCAGCATTGACTCTTGCATTGGTCTCCAGTTTATCGCATAGACTGAAATGAGACTCGAAATGACCTGTAGAATGAACATATTCAGCAACAGGGCAGTTGCAGAAGGACTGCTTAATAAGAATGAAAGGGAAGCTGCATTATGGTGCAGGTTGCGTTGAAGGGTGTGCCTTTCGGTCTTGTAATGAGGGCAATCAAGCAGGAAATGTTTAATGGTTAGATATAATTTAAACATCCTTGTTGCCTGCCGTCATTTGAACCAATGTATCACTCCAAGTCCAGTGGCGCAGCATTTTATCTACTAGGTTGCTTCCGTAGAAAATTGTTGACCTCGTATCAAAAGGACGGAGAAAACTAATAAGATGACTAAAGAGTGAATAAATACAGCCCTTTGCATAATTCCGTGAACACGCCGATTTTTTTGGTCTTGTTTGTCCGCTGTTTGTCCTGCCAAATCAGGTAGCAGCATGTCACACTGGTTCCAAACAGCTCATTCAGCTTTGAGTGTTAAGTACCACCCAAGCACATTTTGACTGACATGAAAACCCTTAAGCACTTGGGGGCATTCTTGGGTGTTAGTTTTGGGATGGGTTCTTCTTACAATCAGCCCGCAACGGTCTCGGGCCTGGGCTATCATGCATATGCACACCCTTAAGTTTCAACAGCGGGTTCTTCAGATTTTGAGTTCCTTCACTCTCTGAATGGACCATATTGATGTACATATATTTACAGTGGTTTACAAGCACCTGTGCTTTGAAGCCTGGCGCAAATGCAGTGGAATGGTTTGGTCAGTAATATCATTTACTTATGTAATGGTCACATCACGCGCGACAAAAAAAACACACATGTTCACGGAATTATGCAAAGGGCTGTACAACCCCTGAAAATCAGTAAATAATACATTCTTCTAGTAACAAGCCATGTTTCCAGCGCCTGTAGGAAGCAGAACACAGACAAAAAAAAAAAGAACTTGATGCATAATAAATGGCAGTGTTCTATTACCTTGATCTTCCACACATACTCTAGCCCTACCTGGTATATAATTAATCTTCAAGTGCCATAGGTGGACTCGGAAGTTGATGCTTACTTGGCCTGTGGCGCTGCAAAATCTACTCATATGGCCTTTCCAGATAAACAAGGCTGAAATGATAATTTGTAGCCCTGATTGGTTTAATTTCAGCCAGAGTTTTTAATGTAGCACCAACAAGCAACCAGCGAGACAAGTGCAGACTTTTACCAGGAGGAGTTAATAAACCGTGCAGGAACCGTGGCACGAAAATGTAGTTATCAGTTGGGATTTAGTGAAATTAACTAACTTGTAAAAAAATGGCAATAATCTGAGACGATTCGCCACTGGCCCCAGTGCGGTCGTTTAGATTTGCTTTTGTTTGGCTTCAGAGGTCCGTCGACGAAAAACGAAACATTTCGTAATTTGCATAGACCGCGCCAAGCGTTTCCCATCCCACGATTTCGTTTCGTTTTTCGTATGTACCCCCAAGTAGCTACCGTGCCGCCGCAACTCATTTTGCTGTACCCGTGCAGATCCGCTGTATTTCCAAATACAAAGACTTACTTGGATGAAAGCATGGCGGTTGAAAGGAAACCATGTTGGCGGAACTCAGATTGTCGAGGAATTGCCTTTTTAGATAAGGTTCATGGGGTGGAAAAATAAGCACCCGAGCTGATCGTAGCCGATTAAACTTAATTTAGTTGGCAAGGGTCTTAATCATTTTGACCCTGGCACTGGCACGTAAGGACTTCATCGGGGCTATGAACTTCACATGTCAAATGAAAAATTTTCGTCTATGATATGGTAGCTGATCAGACCCTGAAAATGAATTTATTTGGGGCTTGTGTGCCAATTTTCTCCTTCTGAACTTGAGAACGTTCAAGAGTGTCGCAGGGAATCACACCCTAAAGTCAAAAGGTACAGCGGAATCCATTAGGGTTAGGGACGTTCACAATCACAAGTAGACGAAGACCGATTTCGACTATGTTGTTTTCATCACTTCCCAACACAATGCACATAATGGATATTTATTTATTTTAGGTCCGATTATTCAATTTATTGGGAGCTGCAACCCGGACTGATAATAAAATGAACATTAATGCACAGTAACGATGATCGGGGTTAGAATTATATTTCAAAGTCCGATCTAGTGTCGAACAGATGACTCGGACTTCATTTAAAATTTTGATGCGAAATCGATTTCATCTACATAACTTACTGTGAATGTCCCTATTGGGTATCTGTACCCTGTGGCACTTTTCAGGGTCATCCTTCAACTTTCATAAATGAGACCTAATCCTGTAAATGGCAGGTGACAATAAATTTATCCGTCTTCTCTACGACTCGCAAGGGTTACTGTAATTATTCGGGGCCCATGGATCCAGATCGACAGAACTTCATTCAGTGGGCATCGAAATGGTACACATATGTATATGGCCGTGCCTTTTCAGGTTTGCATCTGACGCCCCGTTTCGCGTGCCAAGTCCCACCATGGCTAGCAACAGCACTGTCCACACTCTCCCAAATCCCAACACACCGCTTGTGTTTCTTCCGCCGATTCTGGCGGAAGAGCTTGAGGTTTCGAGCTATGTAGTCATTGCAGGCCTCTCGGCGAGTACGCCTTAGAAACACCTGCGAGACGGCAGCTGACCACTCCCACTGATGCAGGCTTTTGTGTGGGACTGGATTATGTCTATGCCGGAAGAATATGAAATTCTCCGGAAGAGTACATTCAGAACGCTGGACGTCACCTATGTCCTCTCCCAGTTAGTAGAATAACGTTCGAAGTTCTCCTGATCGCTCACAAAAATTTAGATTTGTGACTCTGGGCTTCTGCGTGTGCTCAACTGTATTTCAGGGTAATCACCTGTATTTCTTGTATCATAGGTTGCATCTAACATGCTTGGAATAGTCGCACCAGTCAGGAACTGCCAGACTCTCTTATATATCCTAGGATCTTGCGCTGGATTCTGCCTCTCGTTTACCTCGTTATTATTCTTATATCGAGTGCGGGCCGTCTATAGCCAGTCGAAGATTGTTAGAGGCTTCTTCAACCTTTTGTGGGTAGTAATGGCAAGATCATCTGTTCTTGTCCCACTTTCACTTGAAGGTGAAGTGAGTTCATACCCTTCCGCTCAAGGCGAACTACACACCCAGTATCTTAGCCTTATTTTTGCCACATGTTTACAGCACTTGGGACCAACAAATAGATGCATCCAAACTGGGATACACACCTTCGGTTACGCAACAACCATTATTAATACCAGCTATGACACTCTGGTCTTCATTGCCATCTCCTGCCAAATTATTGCATATACAACCTATGGAGATGACTGGAGGGCCCGTGCCAGGTCGTTCTATACCGCCGGCGGACTTCCTAAAATATCGAAAGCTCTTCTGCAAGGTGGACAGCTCTACTATTCGTGATTCCAATCTCCGTCCTTCCCTTTACCGCTTCCTGATATATTTTTTCAGCGCTACAATTGGACTCAACATTGTTTTCGCCATTATGCTCATTTCACCTAGCGTTCCTGTTCTTTATCGGCCCATCCTATCGATTCCCAACTTAGCTCTCGAAAATACTATGGCATGTCGGGTCCATCGAGCCGTCAAACTGGGTCTCATTAAGAATTTTTCTGGTACACAGTTCGAGATTTCAACTCTGTCCTCCGGCACACGGGACAATACTGGAAACGAATTTACCCTCAAAAACCGTAATTTGAACGGGCCAACCAATTTACAGGTCAACGTGGATATTGCAACCACAACAGATTCAAACATACATGTATCGGGAAAGGCATTCTTGGGAGAGGAAAGCTCAGACGCCGATGGTATGGTATAGCGAAATATAGGCCGATAATGGCTATGTGCTGGGGGATAGTCATGAACACTATCACCCTTAACAACCATTTTTTTTACGGCATACGGTCGAGATTATATTACTCCGGACTATAACCCCTAGGATTTGGTTGACAAGCCCCAACTACTTAACAATGTATTAACTTCTAACACTTTATATAGTCCTATCGCACCCAAAATTGTTAGTATAAAGGGGTCCACGCAGGCGTGAGGATGAAAAATAACGCCCACTCTCGATGGTATGGAATTTAACCAAAAGAAAAGAAAACAAGAAAGTACTTTTCACTCCTCCTGCTTCTTGCCGATCTTCTTCGGCACCCTCGCCAACCAGTATATGAAAATGCAACCGACGATGTTGACTCCAATATACACCCATATCAAGCCGAAGTTCCACCAACGCTCTGAGTAGTCGATGAAGATGGCTTTCAAGGTGTTGGTGCTGGTGATCGGGCAAAAGCCGCAGGCAAACATCGCATTGGGGTTATAGACAGCGCCGCCTATAGAGGCAATGTACCTGCTCATGTACTCTCCACACGTCTGGCCGCTCGGTGGGTTGAAAATGGCCAGCTCGATGGAGGAACACACAACCTTCATATTGGCAACCGGAAAGCATGGCGGATACGAGATACGTAAAGGGCGAGACGCAGTACATGAGAATTTGGGAAGAATCGCAGGACACTGCAAACAACAAAGCGGTTAAGCAAGGTTGAAATCTCATGAGGAAAAAAAAAAAATTTAGCGAAATTGTAAACAAGTTCCCATAAGTACTGGCTGCCAATATCAGCCGACGCAACCGCAGCCACCACCATAATCGCGAATGTCGACGAGTACAAATAGAACGCCCAGAAAAGCAAACTGCCACACTCGGTCACGGTGCCGGTGGGAATCGCGTTGCAATAAAAGCTGATCGGATAGTACCACAAGAAGAACGCCAGCGCAGCCATGAGGGTTTGCTACGGCAGCTCGACGAGGAGCTGAGCTCCAAGGAACGCTTATCAGGAGTACACTTTCGAGGGCCTCTCCCACGCCTCGTATAGCGCTCGCTGTTCCATAAACAAAGGCATAATCTGCTGCATCATGAATGGACGAGGAGACGGTGCATCCAAGTAGACTGGTCGAGGCTGAGGCTGGATGGATACAGTTAAAGAGGCTGGGCAGCATATTCAGGAGCATAACCGTGCGGGTAAACAGGCACACAATGCAACAAGTATGGTGGAGATCTCGATCATACGCAGGCGATCTACTTCGACCATCCGGACGTGTCCGGCCATTGAAGTAGTTTAAGTTAGGGACATGTTGACGCAGATAGTCGTGATTCTGGTCACGAGTTGAATGTATATGATGTGGAGGTGTGTTTCGTCCACCATCGAGAAGATCGATGTCAACGGGAGGGTGTTGGTCAGGGTACCAAGTCGTCCGTTCCCGGCGGTCACAGCCCGCGGTAACCTCTTCAACCCACTAACAAAACTGCCAAAAAACAGTCCCTCGAAGTAGCTTTTCGCCATTGACTCTGAGAATCTTGGGCGCCGTGCCATCCATCAAAGTCCTCGTCTGGATCAACCGTCATATACTCTATCTAGCTCAGCATAGGGGTGATCTTTTGTATCAACTTGGGGTGAGCGGCATTGATGAAAGGCAGACATGGATGAAGCCCGAGTACTTTCAAGGGGGACAGCAAGAGGGCGCGGCGATCGGAGACGTCGCTCGCATAGACTCGAGAACACTGGCTGCAGAGCATGACCGGAGCTTTTCCAGGAGTGGTCCCGTATCAAGTGCCAGATTGGCCATGAAGGAATAGCACTTGAGGAAATTCACAGGATCGGTCAAATTTAAGATCGCATGAGAACTAATGTATGTCTGTTGAGGAGCAGGAACGTCAGGCACCACATTGTGGGTCAAATACAAATCACGCACCTTCTTAGGAGTACTGCGCGATGAGAATATTTCAAATAGTCCACCGGCATATGTCACACCCCAAAGAATTTCATTCATACCAAGGGCCCGTTGTTGCAAGTGGAATGTCGCCATGTCTACCACCAGCTGATTCTGGTTGTGGTTGGCAGCGCTGCGCTTAAATTCTCCACAAAAACGCGGTAGTGTCAGCGCAGAGTCACATTCAGCATCCCAGAAAGCCCTATCCAAGACGTGTTGCCCGTCGTCTCCGCTATCAAGTATACTTTGCCACAAATGAGGTGGAAATGGAACGAGGGCGAGCGAGTCAGCAGCTGCTCTGACACCCACTACGATATCGGTCTTTGTAGCCCGGAGCCTCAAGGGACCTTCCTGACTAATGAAAAACGAAATGTCATTATGATATACTGATAAACTTCGGCTCTGGATGTCACTTACACAACCAAATGGATGCTTTCCATTCTGTCCATGAAAGCCAAATCCACGATATCATCGATCGCACGTCTCTGTGTAAGCTCCACTGCATTAGTGTTTATGGGCACATGATAGAGCAAACTATTCAAATTCAAAAACAACAATTAGCTGATATTTTATAGCATATCAATAGAATTGAGTCATGGGGACCTATCCACTGGGTAACCCAGAGTGCATGACAGAAATAATATACATAGAGGGGGTATGATCAAATGTGACACACGACGTACCCTCATAGTCTCGTACTCTTGCCAATATCTCGTATCCCCTCGTTACCCGATCTCTACTCCATTCGTCCCATCCCACTTGCGTTTCGCACAACAGATTGGCTAGCAACAACAATATAATCTGTAAATGAATTCAAAGTCGAGCGCAATGATACTTACCTAGATGATCGACAAAAACACATTATGGAATACACTGTGTTTCGAGGTAATGACGTGTGGCATTATCAAATGGAGCAGCATTGTATCAATGATGCGAGCATATACTTGCGTTGTTGGTTGTCTTGAGATAAAGCTGGATACGCCCGACAGGCAACTGAAACAAAGATGCTACTTGTGTAGTGTTTGACGGTGAGAAATAATCACAGCGGGGTGACGATCTGTAAATGAATGGTGTATGAGGTTGTTCAGTTGTACTATCAGATAGAAACATAATACACACCTGTATATCCGCTGTCAACCTGCCCGTTAACTTCTCGTATCCTATCCGCTAACCCGTATCGCATTATTGAGTAGAGAAGCATTGGATTTTCTCGCTTTTTGAGGACAGGTGAAAGGGTATGGTCTCATTCTCAAAGGAACGCGAGTTGAACAGGGATACAATGACGTACTACCTCTTGAGTGTTCTTTTGGCACTTCGCCGGAAAATAACACTGAGATTCATCGTCGTGTTAGACAATAAAATATACTCTATGAGAAGAACTTGCTATCCGCTATGTCCCCACCTGATGTTGTGAGGTTGTTGTAATTAGTACTGACAGTATTCCACCAGGTCGTTACAATTTATGTGGTGAGTTGTCAGGCGTGTGAAGCTACCCTAAGTAGAGGATATTTCAAACATGTTCTTTTTTGGGGGCTCCATCATTTACATCTTGAGGTTCGTTCCATTACTGTCCGACGATTGCAGGCTTCTCGTGAAAAATCCAGCCTTTTTATGCTGTCTCTAGTAAATATCAACTACTATTATCAAATCTTTCTATCTCAAGGATTGGGCATGGGAGTCGGCACGGGTCTGATTTATACACCCACTGTAGCCATCCAGGCTCAACATTGGAAGGCTCGGAGATCGTTGGCGATGGGAGTCGTGATAACTGGTACATCTATCATCTGCATTTTCTGACGAGATTCTCATTTTTTTAAAAGATCATCTGCTGGCGGCATTGCGTACCCCATCAGGCTCAATGAGGCTTCCCTGTACTAACATCATGATGTAGTACCTTTATAAACACTGGGCACATCACAATGTTCCCTTGTACAGACAAGGGTAGGTATTCTGATGTGATGTGTACAGGAGCTTTTTCGGGCCTCGCGGGCTAATTTGGGCAGCCAGGGATGGCTTCCAGGATGAAAACACGGCTTCCCTAAAGCAGTAGGCGTATAATAGTTAGCATGCTGTGCCTGATTCCCGGTGACAGGCTTCTTGTGTGCTTCCATCTCATCAAATAATATCCATAATAGGCTACAGATGTCTCCTAAGGCGTAGTGGATGCATTTGGGCTGTTGGGCACGACGAGAATGGGTCCGACCCAATGCGGCAGGTGTATTTCTGTTGTCAGCTCGGACTAAACGGATTTGAACACGGATTCATCCGCAGTCCAAATGTTTGCGGCACTGGCAACGGGTGAGAGTGACTTTGATAACCATTGGACAGTGAATAGGATAGATACAATGATAATGTAAACTAAAAGACGATAGACAAGGAATGTCACACCGCGGGGCAAAAAAAAATTAAAGGGGGGGTTGACCACCCCCCCCCCCCTTAAAAAAAAGAGGGAGACCCAAATATACAAGCAGTCCAGCAGACCGTGATTAGTAGAATTGTAAGCGATGGAGAGGATATGATTGAGGGCAAAAAAATACTTATGGGTGCTACAGCACAGCTTCGATCACTTCCGACTTTTCCCCTTCTTCTTTGCTGGTTCATCGTACCCTTCATCTCTGGGCCGGACTCGTTTACATTCCCTAACTGGCCTTCCAGCATTTACATTGGCAGTGCTCGAACTCGCCAACGGATTTGATGGGCCAACATCGACGCAGATACTGCCAAGACAGTTGATTGAGGCACAAACGTCCACAACAGCTCGTCTCCACCCTGCTTCGCTTAAGGCTTAACCACTTAAGGTTTGACCTCCACTCAACACTTCATTCAACGCTTGACCCCACCATGCCAGACTGATCATGACAAGGGGCAATCCATTTTTGCCCATTTTTTTCAGCCCTTTCCAATTCATCTCAGCGGCTGGCGCACTCATATGTTGGTGTGCATCGCTACTGGTACCGAGTTTACGTGCTTCAGGCTGCAGGGCGTACCACCACGACCACCAGGCCAGTTTGAAGGCGTCGTCTGTGATGGGTACATTGATCCATGTTCGACGGCTCCTCATCCATACCCCAATCTCTTTGGGTCGGATGTCAGTCATCGGTGGAAAACTTGCTCCTGCATTCTGTCAACAATCAAAATGGTAAGCTTTCACCCCTTGTCTACACTTGCAAGACTATACTCACGGGAAAACCTGCAGTTTTCATGGTTGCCAAGAATGCATCCACGCATTCATCCCACTCTATGCCCCAATTCCTCAACTCTCTCATCTCGTTCGCGTTGTTGTCGTCCATTGGTTCATAGAGAAGAAATTCGCAAGCATCACTCGCATGCAATGGCCACATTGACATATCGGGCATTTTGCTGGTGGTTGCAGAGAGAATGGTGTATGCAGGATGTGGTTTCAGAACATTCACAGTGGCGTGCGGAGGTGGAGTTGGAGGCGGAGGCGGAGGCAGAGTTAGAGTTGGAGGCGCAAGAAGTTGTTCGCGCCCATACTCTGGCCACTCCAGCATGCCAGGGACATCAAAGCCTAGGTGGTCATCAACTTGTTGGACCCGTTGAAGATGCGGTGACAAAACTGGTGCCTGTGCTGGGGACTGATGCCCTGGTGACATAGGACGGGGAGAAGCGGGGGCAGGCGTATGAGATGGTGGCGGTGGAGGTGGTGGCGGAAATGGTAGAGGTGGCAGTGGCGGTGATGGAGTCACGGCTACTGGCGACTGCGAACTAGACGGCGACATCCGCAGTGGATCTGCATCTGGAGGCAGAGGAGGCATAGGTAGCACTGGTAGAGGGACGGCTGCTGGCAACTGCGAACGAGATGGCGACATACGCAGTGGACCTGCATCTGGAGGTGGAGGAGGTATAGGTAGCACTGGCGGAGGGATGGCTGATGGCGACTGCGAACGAGATGGCGGCATCTGCAGTCCAGCATCTTCATTTTGATGCTCTGCTGGCAATGCTCGTCGTTTACACTCTTCAACACCTGCGCTAAGGTAAGCAGAGTAGTTATATTAAATTCAAGGGCAGCTTACTAAAGTTGGCCCTTCCATAGGCGCACATGGATTGCTCTGCCAGATCGTAGCCAACAGGATCGTGCTTCAGCCACGTTGCCGAAGATAGGCCTCCGGGCCAATTAGAATGGATACTATGGGCTCATAGTCAGCACCAACCCGCTCAATGTTCTGAACTTGCAACCGACCTTTGGACTTCAATTTCCCCGTTCCGATCAGCTACAGGGCCAATGATGCAGATAGATACAGCCGCCTGCATTTGAACTGAAATGGCGTCTGCTATCGGCCGTAATACATCGCCGGCGAATTGTAGCTGTCTTGATTTTTTATGGTGAGCATGACTCTGAGCATTCAGATTCTGCATCCCTTACTGATGAAACTGCTGCGGCGTTTTAGGCGCATTTTTTTGAGCCTCCCACTCTTCAACCTCCTTCAAGTGCGCAGCCTCTGCGTCCTTTGCCACCTCATCTCAAAAGTCGTCTGATTCAAGCTTCCAAAATTCCGTGGAGATCGACGTCATCATCGCCACGCACACAGGTTCATCTATAACATTGCACTCTTCCTCCGTTGCATCCTCGTAACGTTTCATGGCCACCATATATCGGCGCTCATGTTCTTCTTTAACACGGCTCGCATAGTGGATTTTGATGTAGTAGTGGAAGGGGCTAAGTCTGCGGGGAGCTGTCGTGATATCAATCCTGAGTGCGGTGGCAAACAGATTGATAGCCGTAGGTGCACTTTTGGCCACTTCAGGTCTTTTATACTTACTTCTATACCACTGTGCCAGTTTCTTCATTATACATTAGCTTGGAGCCAGGTAATAGGCCTATTGAAATTGCTCACCGTCCTCAGCTTAGACCATCTCTTGGTAGCATCTGCTGCTTCCCCCTCATCCACGTATTCTCGCACGGGCGGTGGAGTAGCGCTATCTTCTGTTGGCTTGAGCGCAAACGGTTCCATGTCCCCAAATTTTGCTACGAAATCTCGAGTGACAAGGTTATAGAACTCCGTTGTTTTACCGTCGTCGAGCGCCTGCTGGTAGAGCACAGCCTGTAAGTCCAAAAATTGTTGTTTAACACCCTTAAAGTGATCTGGCGCTCCGCGTTTCACTCCAGGATCATTTGATTTCTTCTTAGACTTTTTTCCCATGTTGAAGATGACGGGATGGAACAAGACGGCAAAAAAACCACAAAAAGATCACGAAAAGAACCAAAAAGAAAATGACATCCAACTTGTTTAGGTAATGGCGCAATAGTCATGAGGGTGCAAATGCCTGACGGACCCATCTCTTCCCACAGTCCTCTCTTCTTTCCCTCCAGCACATTCATCTCAACTCCGTACTTTGTTCATAATGCAACTTCCGGCTCCCCTGTAAGTTTTCAGTTCTATCCTCCCGCTCGCAGTGCTGGCTCATTGCATAAGGGTCAACAACTTGTATATCAGCCCCCCTTCCAGTGATGAACATGGGAGACGCTATGTCGTTGTCAAAGGTATCGTGCCGGGTATCTATCTGAACTGGTAGGTACAGCATTTTTTGTTTACGGCTCTCTAATAACATGTAATTCCACAGGGGCTCTTATCAGCAACAGATCTACCGAGTCTCATGCACTGACGGCTGCTCCATGCAAACGCCGCAGATCGCCTGGCAGTACTACAAGGCTGAGCGCCTAGCTGGCAACGTCGAAGTCCTCCCTCCCACTGTCGCCGTCCAGCCTGTCACCACTGCCACTGCGAAGTCATCTATTCCGTTGACCAGTCCCTTCGCCGCGGACAAGAATTTTTTTGTGATCATCCGCAGAAAGGTACCAGGTATCCACTACAGCTGGTAAGCGTTGTATTTCAATTTCACCTTCCACTCACTTATTTTCATTCACAGGGATGAATGTGTCAAACACATCTCTGACTTCGACTATGATTGTGTTAGAGCATTCGCTACCATCACGGACACAGCCACCTGCTTTACAGATGCTCAATTCAGCGGAGAATCAGATTGGGTTGATATTGATATGCTGGATGATATCTAACTTGCCTACTTAGCGTCGTCACACATGTAATACTATCGATTTTAGGGCTTTCAATCCCCACTCCCCCCCACAAAAAAAAAAGTTGCCTCGTGACCGCCCAATCGAGTTTATTTACCCAGGTTTGGTTTTGAACCAATCCTGACCATTACGTACTTTTCTTTTAGACTTAGCATACCGATGTCGCTTACTTACACCGACTCTTTCCCCGGCGATACTGACCTCATAAGATGTGTTAGAAGTCTACGCTTGGTGGACCCTCCTATCCAGAACGCTCCCCCCACGAGTCCCCACCAGAATGGAAATCCTAATCACGCCCAAAAGATTATCGATATCTCCAGTGGTGATGAGGATGATAACCCCATCTCCCAATTGATTGGTGCGACTCAGAACTCTCCCCTCCTGAGTCCACATAAGAACAGAAATCCAAACTGCACCCCAAAGATCATCGACATCTCTAGTAGTGACGACGACGACAATACCGTCTCCAAGTCAAAGTCTGCCACTTACAACCATTATCCCAATGATCCTGTACATTGGGTGGAGTACAACCCAGCTGACATACGCCGAGCTCGCACCCGACACAGCCACCATCGTGGCCGCTCATCAGGCTCAACTGACAAGTATCCCAACTCAGACGTCGAGCGCCAGATCGCTGCACTTGATCTGCGGACATTAGATAACCCTGTTGCAGTTGTACCCAACGAGTCGATTTACAATGTTCCTGTTGGTTGGGAAACTGGTGTCTTACAATCTTGGTATGTAACGGCTGATTGGTAGACGCTATTAAAATTAATCATGCTATTGAAATAGGCACCGTGCAGGCAACACTTCACAGGGTTACCCAGGGCGAAAGGCCATCCGATTTAAAGTCTCTCCACAAAAGAGGAGAAGGGGTTCAAGGGCCGTAGCATATGTCATTTTTGAGGGGTTGACCCCAGGGATATATGATACATGGTAAGCCGATTACATCTTAACAACTATCTTGCTGACCAATGTCCATTAGGTCGCAATGCGAGCCTCTTGTAAAAGGTGTACCCTTCAATGTCTACCAAGGATTTGACAGTCATCGGGAAGCAGAACGAGCATACTTACTCACATTTGCCCTTGGCTGTCTTCGTACTCTGCCTCCACACCATTCCATGGTCAATGTTCCTCTCGCGCCTGCATGCCCCACCCCTGAAGCACTAATGGAGGCATTTAGCCAGTGCGATGAAGCCTTCCTCGGCGCAGAGTGGCACATTGTATTCAAAGGTAGGCGTCCAGGGGTCTATCCAGCATGGTGAGGCACAGCCCCCTTCTATCTCGTGTTTGTCTGACGAAGAACTTCCACAGGAACTTTGCAGCTACTCAGGTGAATGGAGTACATCTGTCATTGTACAATAAGTATGCTTCTAAAGCCGAAGCCGAAGCAGCATTCCAGACAGCAAGACTTGCAGGACACGTAGAACGCCTGCAGTAAGTCAGCATTTATATAGTTATGTAGCATGTCATTTGTAATTCTTCAGAACTAAATAAACTCGGTCTGCTCTTTCATTTTGATTGGACAAATTCTAAAACCATCCAATGACCTGCGGTGCATAGAAAAGACTAAGTCACAATTTTGTGCACCGATACCGTTAAAAAATAATTGCTCAAAGGTCACGTAGATGTCCACGCCTATGCTATGTTTGCATTGGAGAGCATACGATCAAGCCAGAGAGTTGTTATAGTTTAAAGATGGAATTATCGGTCACAAAATTTTATGATTGTCTTTCCAATTTTGTCTGAATGCCTTATCCATCAACTGATCTCTCTTTCATCACTACTACTGTGTACAGTTCCTCATCTTGCTGTACATCATTTCTATCTCTATGATTCACTGTTCTGGATCTTAAAAAGCTTCTAAGGCACATCCCACTCTGAATACATTCACCGACAAACAGCACACCAAAGAACAATGTCATGTAACGGTGCCTCGACTGGCAATCCTGACGATGATGCTGCATTGGCTGCACATAGGATGAAATTGAAACTGGAGAAGGAACGGAAAGCAAGGAATCAGAGGAGATACTATCAAAGGTACGTTAATCCAATGTCGCGCCTGCGTTCAATGACTCACTTGTTTCACATCCAGTCACAAGACTGAGCAACAAGAGAAGGCGCGACAACGTGCTTGTAGGTAAGTACCACACTCACAATTCTCTTGTCAGCTAATTTATTGCTATTCTAGCAAACGAAAAGTGGTGAAGTGGCCGAAGTCTCTCTCCATCAACAACGAAGACAGCGACCATGTGGAAGATGGGCAAGATCGCTATCAGCTATCTTCTAACCCTGACCACACCCCTCCACGCTCACCACGCTCTATGCTGTCTCCATCTCCACTATCTCCATTGTCTACGCTGTCTCCAAGCCCTACACTATCTCCAGCCTCCCTGCTTTCAACACTGTCTCCCGCCTCTCTGCCCCCTCCGCTCTCTA